>VDFB02139461.1:0-26519 GCA_007258455.2 Sequoia sempervirens | reverse complement strand
AGAGGCCAATGGATTAGGACTAGGAAATGGTGGCTTAGGGATAGGAATTTGATTGGATGGTGGTATGATAAATTTATAGGGTGCATAAGCTAGATTGGTATTTCCCTTGTCAAAGGTGGCATTAAGATGTAAGGGCTTTTGATCTTGTTGTGAAGGTGGACTTGGGATCCTATGTTCTTGTTGTGATATGGGTGGATATGTTGATGTGGCATTGACATGATAGGTAGATGGGTTAGGTTGGCATGATGATGAAGGTGATACATAGTATTTTGATTGAATGTGTTGAGGTTGAAATGGTGTTTGGACTTGTTGTAGTATGATTTTTTGTTATGATAATGATGGAGGGGTTGCATAGGATAATGGTTGTTGATAGGTTGATTGATATGGATAAGGGTTGACATTAGAAGAGGTGTGATAGGTTGATGAAGGGGTAACATGATATGTGGATGGATGAGGTTGATATGATGATATAGGTGAGACATAGGATTGATGTGAAATTTGTTCATGTGGTGATTGGACTTGATGTTGTGCTTGTTGGATTTGACAAGTGGCCATGAGGTGTTGGGCTTGTGCTATGAGTTGTTGCATTTGAGGTGATTGGTTTGTTTGAAGTTTTTGTATCATGTCATGGATTCCTTGAATGGTTTGTTGGTTTAAAGGTGATTGGCTTGTTTGAGCTTCATGAAGTATGTGAATGAGCTTTTGTGCTATGTCTTCTAATGTTGGCATGGTGTCACTATGATGATGATTTAAAAATATTAGTATGTGAGTGCTTGAATGACTAAGATGATTTGGCTTGGAAAGATTAAATGATGTTGAAATTTTTTATTGAAAGTTTGACTTGGGCAATATCAAAGATAAGATTTCACATGTAAATGCATGAACACACACACCAAACACAATGATAAATTTTTCTTTCAAGATTAAATGTTATGATTAAGGAAACACTTGCATACACAACAATTCTAATGCTAGTCGAGTGGGTATGGCCAATTAGGTCTCAAGCTAGGATGCACAAGGTTTATTAGGGATGATTTGAAAGCAAAATCCTGCCACACAGCTGGGAGAAAGGGGTAACCCACCCTTCACCTTCACTTCCCAAAGGTATAAAGTTCTTTGGGGCTTAGCCAAGAGTGACAAGATTTCAACTCCAACAGAGGCGTGTCTTTGGATTCACACCTTGATTGAGGTCATCCCTTGGAGGGGTGTGTGCTCCAAGTAGACCTTCTAAGAAGGGTATGACAAAAGCAAACCAAGTGAGGTGTTTTGGAGGACACACACACTTGATTCACACTCGTAGTTGTTAATTTCCCTTTAGAAAATCAAAATTTGTGTAAGCAAACAATGGAAGCACTTGTTCTTTTTAAACCAAAGCCAAAATGTGTGATAAAAGACAATGGTTCTTTTTAAGACCAATTTCAATGATGTGACAACAAACAAGATGTTCGTTTTAAGCTCCAAATTGAAGTGTGTTGACAAGCAATAATTAGAGATGAAAGATGGAATGTGTGCACCTAGACTTTCTTTAGCTCCAAATTTTTGTCCACTTGATCCAATTCTTCCTTTGAAGTGTTTATTTTTTTGTACATTCACAAAACCAACAACAAAGCCAAAACCCTAACAAGATAATTGATCACTAATATTAGAGGGTTAGCTAGTCAAGACAAATCTAATTTTTAGAATGTTTTTGGCATAAAAATAAAAAACATAGAGAACAGACCCTTACTTAAATTTCAAGAGCTTTCCAAAAATGTAAAGAAATCTAAAAAATTTGTTGTTTTGTACCCAAAATTAATTTTTCATGAAAAATCATAAAAAAATTATAAAAAATTCAAAATAGGTTCAAAAATTCTGATTTTTGGACTGAAGATGCCTGACATCATCCCAAATTTGTAGAATTTTTTTTGTGAAAATATCTACAAGTGTTTGCGAGACATAAGCAAATCTTTGTAAAACCTTAATTTTCAAATATCTATTTTTTGTCTATTATTTTTCATCTAAATTAAAAACATAAAGAACAGACCCCTACTAGAATTCAGTGAGATTTCAAGAAATATAAAAATATTAGAAAAATTAGCTAATTTGCTCTCAAAATTGATTTTTCATGAAAAATAACAAAAAATTATAAAAAATTAAAAACAACTCCAAAAAATCTGATTTTCAGACTGGTAGCTCTTGATATTGTCCCATCCTTTAGAATTTTTTTTGTGAAAATATCTACAACCATTTGAGAGATATGGTCAAATATTTGAAAACTAGAGTTTTGTCCAAAAATGATGCAAAACCTACAACAAAAAGCTAACAAAACCTGCAACAAAAAGGATCCAACTCCAAAATTCCTCAAAATTTGTCAAAATATTGAGCTAAAAATCAGTTAGGGGGTTCACGTCGGGTTCACCAAAATGTATACGAAAAATTTGGATAAATAAGAAATAATAAAACAATAACATGCATTACCTGATCCAAATCTTCAATACCTCAAATAGATGCAATGATGGATGAATTATTCGATTGATTTGATATGTTGGTTGCTTAATTCAACAACATAACATTGAGATGGAGATGATAGATGAATGATATCAATAGATAGAAATGGATGAATGATTCAAGAATGATTTTGGTAGCATAAAGATACTTGAAGAATCAACCCCCCTAATGGCTTATGAGAGGGTTGATTTATAGGTAAGGTCTGATTTGGATTGATGGTTGAGATTGGATGTCAATAAGATGTCTTAATCAATGGCCAAGATTGAAAGTTGTAGTATGAAATAGGGTTAGAGAAAAATTAGGGCAATGATAAGGATTAATAGCCAAGATTAAATTATAAGATAATTCAATCAAGGGTGGAAAATGAATGAGACAAGAGAAGATAAGAATGGCGTAGATAATGAGGTTGGCACATCAAAATAGGTTGTTGGAGAAAATTAAATAATTATAAAATTATTTAATTTGGAGGGAAGGTGAATAATTAAATAATAAAAACATTATTTAATTATAAAATACATGTGACATGTTGACTTTTAAATTAAATAATAATTTAATTCAAAAGAGGATGAAAATGACAAATGAGTAAATAATTAAATAAGTAAAATTTATTTAATTATAGAAGAAGAGGATAATGAATTATTTAATTATAGTAGAAAAATGACAATAATTAAATAAAGAAACATTTAATTAATTATAGAAAGGAAGGGGCTAATTAGTGACGTAATTAAATAAACAAAATTTATTTAATTAATTAAGGGAAGAATAAAGGAAAAGATGAATTAATTAAATAATTGAATATGACCTTAAAAGATAATTAAATAATTAAAATTATTTAATTATGCAAGTAGAAGGAATTAATATCTAAAGGTGGGTTCGTAGGCGAAGGACAATTTTTCAGTATCCACTTATTTGCATAGATTTCTCTTTTGGGTTATGTGGAAATTGTCATTAGATGGCTGCAAGTTACCTTTCATTCAATGCAACTCTTGTTGTTGATATTCCCATCGCTTGTCCTCATCGCATTTTTGACCCCACAACCAACACCACCATTGACCATTCATCAGCCACCACCGTACACAACCGCCATCGAGTACACCACTGCTACCATTGACACAAACACCCTTCGCTGCCTACGCCACCCTTTGTCCACCATCCCCACAACACTTCATGGGATTCAAACTTGAGGCAATGCATCTACTACCTTTGCAACTTACCATTGCACTGCGGGGTCAACCCCCATTTTTATTATTCTTATATTCTTATATCTTTATTATCTTATATTATTATATTTAACAAATTAGACTATTGTTAATAAATTATTATTAATATTAGTATTATCATTATTATTATTATTTGATACGTAGTTATGGGGACTGCTCCCTTTTTCATTAAAAAATGAAAGTATTACAAAGTTCCATGCTTTTCAAATACAAAAATCTAGATTTTTCTAGTGCAACCAAAATATTAATTTGCATCATACCCCTGAACCGAGGTGCTACAGGTCACTCTCCTTATCAATATTTTCCCCCTTTTTTGTAGATCTAAGTGTCATTTGATGGCTAGATTTTGGAGGAAAAGCCTTCTTCGTCTTTACCTTTGTCCAAACCAGATCTATTTGAGGGGAAGAAATGTCAATGTGTTTCAATTTTCCTAATGAAGAGAATTCTTTGCCTCTACAATCATCCATCTTCCTTGGGTGTTTCTCAAACTCCATTGAAGAAATACCACTCTCGTAGATTTATTTTGCTTGAGAAAATGGTGAGACAATGGGGGCAACTCCATCTTTTGAAACCTCTTGCATGACCTTTGAAGACACCCCAATGTTAATTCCATTAGTATCCTCATTGAGAGAACCTGAAGATGTTTTTTGTGAAGCTATCGAAGGGGAGGAGATTGGTTTTGCAACAACCTTAGGACTATTGGATTCTAGAGATGAAATGGTGTAATGATGAGGTTCCACCCCCACCCACCAAGTAGGTTTAACTTTTGAAGCCTGTTCACCCCACCCATAAATAGGCTTGTTGTAGTGCATGGAAGAGTGGTTTGCAAAGAAGCATTTTCTATAACTAAAAGGAATCCTCTCATAGTCCATAGGCGGTCTCCATGTACTATTTCCCACTTTCATATCTAATTCTATAGGAAGACCTTTGGAGAGGTCCATTTCCATGCATAGACATGCACAAGTTGAGCTTGCATACCTGATTGTTTCCTCTACAGAGAAAATGTACCTATCCATGCTATTACCAATAACATGTAGGCTCGCCAATTCCCAAAAATGCAACACTAAGTATGGGATCCAAATCCATAGGCAGGCCGTAGTGATGGAATCAATGTGGAGATCAAAAGATGGGAACCAAGGTTTTACGCATAAGAAGTCTCTATTGAGAAACCAAGGACCTAAGTCCAACACCTTCCTCTTGTCTTCTAGTGAATCAAATTCCAAAATGAAAAAAACCTTTAGCACAAGAGAAGATGCCAACTTCTTCCTCCAAACCCTCCTTCCAAAATTTTAAAATCCACTCATGTAATTCGCTCAGTTTTGGCCATGTTCTGGTGAACCTACAAATGAGGGCACAAGCCCTCAGGTATTCTTCCTGATCTAAGATGTCTCTACCTAGGAACACCTCTGGGATCGCCTCTAATCAATGAAATGATAGAGGGTCACCCATATTTGGATTTGTTTCCAATTTAGGAGGGGATGAGAGGTTGTGGGAAGTGTTGTTATATGGAGCCTAATCAGACACAAAGGTTAAATTTTCACACTTTTATTGACCCAGTTTCCCCCCCAAATTATTCAATAGGGGTTTGGGGGCAGTGCCCTTGAAACCTCAAATGATTTTTATTATTTTATAAAGGTGTTGGGAGTTATTTTTTTTCTATTGGCCAACATAGAATAAACCTATTTTGTAATCGACATAAGTCTTGATCAAACGACTAAGGGTTAGGGTTTCCATTGATATTGTATTGTAGCATTTGCAACGATATTGAGTTGCAAAGATTTCTAGTTGTAATCGGTTCGATTTGCTGGATAATAATATTGGACTCTTTGTTGGTGGATGTAGCCCGAGTTTGGGTGAACCACATTAAAAATTGTCTCTTGTTGTTATTATTTCTATGTTTTTCATTCCTCTGTTTGATCTTTATTTTCATTTAATTGATATTTTTTGTATACAATTCCTAACAAGTGGTATCAGAGCGTGTTGTGTTCGATTATCGTCTGCAGGAAGGTCTCACAGTTGAGTGGGAGTCTCACGGTTAAGTGGGAGAAATGGTGGAAAAGGGTAAATTAAAGGTAGATAAATTCAATGGGCAGAACTATCAGTTATGGAAGATGCAAATGAAGGATTATCTCTATCAAATGGATTTATGGAGATCATTGGAAGGAATAGCCAAGAAACCAACAATAATGACTGATGAGGATTGAAATCTTCTGGACATAAAGGGACTGGGAACCATTCATTTATGCTTGGCACAATCGGTGGCCTTCAATATTACAACAAAAAGGACAACTCAAGATTTGATGGAAACCTTGGCGAAGTTATATGAAAAGCCTTTCGCTTCGAATAAGGTATTTCTTATGCAGCGTTTATTTAATATGAAAATGGTAGAAGGTGGGTCAGTTGTTGATCATTTAAATGAGTTTAATACGGTTACCAATCAATTAACTTCTGTAAATGTAAACTTTGATGAAGAAGTTAGGGATCTTTTGATTCTATGTTCTTTGCTTGAAAGCTGGAATAACTTGGTAATGGTTGTTAGCAATTCTATTTTTGGTTCGAATACATTGAAATTTGATGATGTTGTTGGTGTTATTTTTAGCGAGGAAATTTGTAGGAAAAGCTCAGGTGGAACATCCACATCAGATAGTGTTTTGAATGCAAAAAGCAGGGGTAGAACAAAAGAGAGAGGAAACAGTTTTGGAAGTCATGGGAATTCATGAGGAAAATCAAAGGACAAAAGGTTCCAATCTAGAGACAAGAGGGATTTTTGATACTGTGGT
The DNA here is from genome assembly GCA_007258455.2 of Sequoia sempervirens. Classification (NCBI taxonomy): domain Eukaryota; kingdom Viridiplantae; phylum Streptophyta; class Pinopsida; order Cupressales; family Cupressaceae; genus Sequoia; species Sequoia sempervirens. Next base: position 20,032 of record VDFB02139461.1, on the reverse strand, counting down.
AAGCTGGGTCATTTAAAGAAAGATTGTTGGTTTTGGAAAGATAAAGGAGACAAAAAGGAAGTAAAGAGGAAAATGTAGTAAGTAAAAAATTTGATGAGGATGATTTGATTCTTTCCCTTGATAATGTTGATGATTCATGGGTTTTAGATTCAGGGGCCTCATTTCATGCTACGCCCCATAGAAGTTATTTTGTTGATTATGTGTAAGGGGATTTTGGGCTGGTTTATTTGGGAGATAACGAACCCTATCTAATTTTTGGAAAGGGAAGAATTAAGATTAAGTTGCAGAATGAGAATCATTGGCTACTACAAGAGTAAGGCATGTTCCAAGGCTGAGTAGGAATTTAATTTTAGCAGGGCAAGTAGGTGATGAAGGTTGCACAACTACTTTTAATGATAAAAATTGGAAGGTTTCAAAAGGTTCCTTATAGCAACAAAAGGTGTGAAAGTAGGCACCTTATATCTTTGTACAACTCATACTGTTCCAATTCTACTTTAGTTGTTGTAGAGAAAACACAAACAAGTTCAGAAACAGTTGTTGCGGGTTCACAAGAAGAGATTGAAATAGTTATTGCAGGTTTTGAGACAATAATGTGGCATAATAGACTTGGGCATATGAGTAAAAAAGGTATGAAGGTACTTCATTCTAAGAAAGTTTTACCAGGTCTAAAATGCATTAATATGGATTTCTGTGAAATTTGTGTGTATGCCAAACAAAAGAGAGTTAGTTTTCTCAAGGATGGGAAACAAAAGAAAGATGAAAAGTTGGAGCTTGTGCATATTTATGTATGGGGACCAGCTCAGGTATCTTCTCTCGGTGGCTCTCGATATTATGTTACATTCATAGATGATGCAACTAGGAAGGTTTGGATTTACTTCCATAGGTATAAATTTGATGTATTTGAAACATTTAAGAAATGGAGAAGCTTGGTTGAGAATGAGATAGGTAAAAGATTAAAATATTTTAGATCTGATAATGGTGGTGAGTATTGCAACAAAGAATTTGAGGATTATTGTTCATTTAATGGAATTCGTAGACAGAAAACAGTTCTAGGGACTCCACAAGAAAATGGAGTGGCTAAGCATATGAATAAGATAATAATGGAGCATGCAAGGAGCATGAGATTGCATGTTGGGATGCCTTTAAACATGTGGCCAAAGGTTGTTAATACCGATGTATATTTAATTAATAGAGGTCCTTTAGTTCCTTTGGGTTGATGTATTCTAGAGGAAGCGTTGACAGGTAAGAAGGTGAGTTATTCTTTTCTCAAAACCTTTAGATGCGAAGCATTTGCACATATAGATTCTGAAAATAGAACCAAGTTGGATGCAAAATAAAAAAAGTGTATCTTCATTGGATATGGCATTGCTGAATTTGGTTATAGGCTTTGGGATGTTGAAAATCTAAAAATTGTGAGAAGTAGGATGTTGTATTCAATGAGAAGGTATTGTACAAAGATCGGTTGTATCAGCATGAGAAGAAAGAAAAGGATTTTGTGGTGTTGGATGATACTTTGGATAGTGATGTTCTAGTGGTTCCTCATGCTCTGCAACAACAACAAGAAATACCTCAAACTCTAGTGAATGTTAGACGATCAACAAGGCTAAGTAGACCTCCTTAAAGGTTTTCTCACTCTTTGTATTCTATTTTATTAACAGATGCTGGTGAACAGAAGGGTATGATGAAGCTATGCAAGTGGATACAAAGGTTTAGTGGGAGCTTGCAATGAAAGAAGAAATGAACTCCTTGTAGAAAAATTGGACTTGGGAATTATGTAAGTTGCTTGCAGGTAAAAAGGCTTTACCAAACAAATGGGTTTATAGGATGAAACAGGAAGATGGAGGTAAGAATAGATTTAAAGCCAGGTTAGTTGCCAAAGGATTTGCACAGAAAAAATGCATTGATTTTGTTGAATTTTTTTCTCTAGTATTAAGTATTGTGGCTACTGAAGATTTGCATTAGGAACAACTAGATGTGAAAACCGCCTTTCTCCATGGTGATTTGGAGGAGGAGATATATATGGAACAACCCCAAGGATTTGAAGTCAAAGGTAAGGAGAAATTAGTGTGCAAATTGAAGAAGAGTTTATATGGCTTGAAATAAGCACCTCAACAATGGTACTTGAAATTTGATAGTTTTATGATTGAGCAAGGCTACAACAGGTGTAATTCTGACCATTGTGTTTGTTTTAAGAGGTTGGATAATAAAAGCTACATTCTTTTATGTTTATATGTTGATGACATGCTTGTAGTGGGGTCTAACATGGATCGCATAAGTGAGTTAAAACAACAGTTAGCAAAATCATTTGCTATGAAGGATTTGGGGGCAACAAAACAATCCTTAGTATGAAAATTTGTAGAGATAGGAAGAACAAACAATTGACTCTATCTCAGGCTAATTGTGTTGAAAAGGTGTTGTAGAGATTCCATATGGAGAATGCAAAAACTATCAACACACTTTGCCTAGTCATTTGAAATTGACTAAGGAGATGTTTCCAAAGACACAAGAGGAGGAAGACAAATTGTCCAAGGTACCATATGCTTCAACTATAGGAAATTTAATGTATCCCATGGTATGCACGAGACTGGATATTTCCCATGTTGTTGGAGTTGTAAGTAGCTATATGAGTAATCCTGAATTGGAGCATTGAAATGCAGTAAAATGGGTTCTCAGGTATTTGAGAGGCACATCCAATAAACATTTATGTTTTGGGGGCTCTAATACTGATTTAGCAGGTTATGTAGCTCAGATTTGGTAGGGGATATTGATACTAGGCAGAGTACTATAGGTTATGTTTTTACTATGGGTGGGACAACAGTGAGTTGGATCTCCAGGTTGCAAAAGGTGGTTGCTTTATCCACCATAGAGGCAGAGTATGTAGCTGTAATAGAGGCAAGCAAGGAGATGATATGGCTGCAATCTTTTATGGAAGAATTGGGCAAATGATAGACTAATAATTATTTGTTTACAGACAACCAGAGTGCCATACATCTTGCAAAGAATTTTTCCTTGCATTCAAAGACCAAACACATACAATTAAGGTATCACTTCATTCAGTCAGTGTTGGATGATGGACAGTTAAGGCTGAAAAATATACATACAAATGGAAATCCAACAGATATGTTTACAAAGGTAGTGACAAGGGAGAAGTTGAGCTCCTCTTCAACTTTAGTTGGTCTTCAAGACTGGAAAACAATAAAAATAGAATAGTAGGGTTCATGGTGTTTATTTCTAGTGGGAGCTATAGGGTCAGCGGTGTTATGATCAATCTCTAAGTGGGAGATGATATGTTGTGGAGTCTGATCAGTCTCCAAGTGGGAGATTGTTGTTATATGGAGCCTAATCAGACTTAGAGGTTAAATTTTCCACACTTTTATCGGTGTGGTTCCCCCCCCTAAAAATTATTCAATGGGGGTTTGGGGGTAGCACCCTCAAAACCTCAAACGAATTTTATTATTTTATAAAGGCATCGAGAGTTATTTTTTCTATTGGCCAACATAAAAAAACCCTATTTTGTAATTGACATAAGTCTTGATAAAACGACTAAGGGTTAGGGTTTCCGTTGATATTGTATTGTAGCATTTGTAGCGGTATTGAGTTGCAAGGATTGTTGGTTGTAATCGGTTTGATTTGTTGGATAATAATATTGGACCATTTGTTGGTGAATGTAGCTTGAGTTTGGGTGAACCATGCTAAAAATTATCTCTTGCTATTATTATTTATGTATTTTTCATTCCTCCGTTTAATCTTTATTTGCATTTAATTGATATTTTCTGCATATAATTCCTAACGGGAAGGAGGAGGCGGGCGCCCATGCATTCTTCACATCCCAAAATTCGTAGAAGGGAAATGATGAAGCCACAACCTTGGATCGTTGCGCTTGGAGGCACCATCAACTAAGTTTTCACAGGTTGATCTCCCTATTTGATGCCTCAAGCTAAGGTTTTTGCTCTGATATGAGGCTAAGACATTGCTTTCCCTATGACCACGTAGAGCATCTTTGAAGGAGGGTTTACCAGCCACAGGTAGAGGGGAAGCGACACCATTTACCCTCGAACCCCCATGCCCCCCATCACCATGGGAAGAGCAACGCAACTAGAGCTACCCACTGCAGACGATGGAGGAGAGAGAGTTGCAAAGGAGTGGAACATTGCATAATATTAATAAATATTAAATTTGGGTAAAGATTTAATAAGGTTTAAGGTTATGATTGTAGATACATAAGTTATATTATTATAATATTTGTATATATTTATTATGATATTTTATATTTTTATTAATATATTATTGTTAATATAAATATAAATTAGGACTAGCTTAAGGGTTTGGATTATGGTTTAATGTTCACTTATATTAAGGATTAGGGTTTACTTAGAGTAAGTAGTATGTGATTATAATATTTTTATATTATTATATTATTGTTAATTTTATTTTAATATTTTATATTTTTATTAATATATTATTTTTGATATTTATATCAATAATATTAAGGTTAGAATTATTATATTATTCTTATTTTTTTCATGGTGCGGTGGTCAAAGGGGAGACTAGACCTTGTGACCTCTTGCTTGCAAGAGGATGCTTTAGCCAATCTAGCTAGACTTTCCACCTCATTATTATATTATTATTATTAGTAGTATTACATCATTATATTAATAAAAAGAATATAATAATAATATAAAAGAAATAAAAATGAGGATAAGACAGATAAAAGATAATAAGATAATAATATTATAATAAAATATAATAATATATTAACAAAAGTAATAATAATAGAATGATAAAAATATAATAATATAATAATAAAAATAATAATATAACTATATACTAAAAGGGCATTAAAATAAATATAATATAAGTATACATCTCCAAAATGATATCTCTTAGTGAGGCGAATTTCCAAACAAACCCTATTTTCATACGAATGAACATTGATTTATAATAAAAAACCATACAAAAGGTTTGACTATTAATTCAAACGTTAAAATGGTTAAGAAATAGGGTTAACTTTGCAATATTCACGTTTTAACCCATTTAATGGCTGCGATTTTTAGTTAATAGATTTAAGGTTAGTTTTTATGTACAATATGCCTCTATAAATGAATGTCATTATAAACACCTCTCCATGTAATAAATAAACTTTTTTACTAAAATATTTTATCATATATAATTTTTTAATAATTTTTTTTATATAATAAAAAAATAAATTTTTGATAGGGATGTCCTTATTTTATATTGCTTTTTTTTAGATTGAATAAATTTTTACCCCTCTTTTTTTTTTAGGCTGCAGGAATCGGGTAGCACGACCCCCTATAAACTGCAGTGCGCCTGGTAAACTTTTTAACGTGACCGGCGGGCGCGACACGCCCTCCGGTACCACGGGACGGGGGAGACTAGAACTCGTGACCAGCAGAGCCGCAACGGAATTTCTTAGCCAACCGAGCTAGGGCCGCCGCCCTACCCCTCCTTAATTATAATACTACCATTTAAATTCTTCTATGATTAAAACAAGGTATCTATATTGAGCTTACTCTATCTGCCATTCGGTTCAGAGTTTGATGGATAACTCTCTTACCCATACGGAGGTTTTGTTTTTATCTGAGCCAAGATATTACCATCCCTTGGTTACCATATTACAAGGGATAAAAACAGAGAGACCTAAGAACAGCTGCAAAGTATCATGAATGGAAATAGACAAGATTCTCTGCACGGCAGAGTGGACCTATTTTTAGGACATGAGGAGCATCGTTCCTGTAGCCAAAACTCTAAAGAGGCAAAAGTCCATATGATTTCACACTGAAAATGAGGTGAAATTTAAGGGTGGAGAAGCTGCTTCTTCACTAATTTCATAATTGAGTTAAAGCCTAGATAAGACATAAATCCCAACCAGCTTTAAAAAAAAACAGAAACATTATGAGGGCGAGTTGTATTGTCAAAAGCAATAGATTCTTAGGGAACTGAACCAGCCCCAGGCCATCAAACTAATGGCCCCTGTGTGCCCACCCACAAATTGTAGGGTACCTTTCTCAATGCATTGTTATCTTCTTTTTTATAAATAAAATAAAAATAAAAATACATTGTTATCTTTAAGTTAATCAGATGATTGATTTTATCTGGGTACTAGAGAATATGTATCAAATGTAAATTTGAAATGATATTTTTTGATCTTTGTGTGTATAGTGAATTTTTTCATGTTCATGGTAATTATCCAAAGTCGAAACAATAGCTATAAGCTTTAAAACTGCATGCTAAGAAACCCAATTTTTTTTGTTGTCAAAATCCGACATGCCATTAAAAACTGAAGTATGTCAAATTAGCTTTACTGGTACCCTTCCCCTATATGTATTTTTAAGGTGATATTAACAAAAATATTAGCGGTAATTATGGGTCACTATCATCCTAAAGCTAGACTCTGAACTCAAAGACAAGGGAAAGAAACAGCATCCCCGTAAAGTGTGTTGGTGAACGGTAAAGTGGACATGTATTTGATTGATAACCATCGGACAATGTATGCATGATCCAGTATAGGCAAATATTGTGTACATATATTAGGTCATTTTGTTTTTATGGAGTTCACACCTATGTGTCTATACAAGTAGGCCTCTGGTCGTCCACCCCATTCTGCTATGGCCATCTCTGATTTGTGTCAGTAAACTTGTCCTCTTTTGTTTCTTGAACATGGTCTCTGCTTAGGACCCCAAGGTGACGAATGCCCACTGGTGGAAAACAAATCATTAAATAAAACAAAGGACCATAAGCCCACTCTGTTATCTTGCTTTTTTAAGAGATGGATGCTGAGTGGTCAGAGCTATGAAGCAATGCAGGAGGATGGAAGGTTTGTTATAGAAGTACCTGGTGCAAGTGTTGAATGCTGGTTTATCAGGGCCAAAACCAGGATTGATTGGATGTCTTATTTTAAGGAGATTTGTGGGGAATATGGAGAGAACAGCATCTGGTGATTGTGCAACTTTGGATCTGTTTGTTGTACTTGGGAATATAAATAGAAGAATCAGCAGGATTTGTAGTTTGGAGTTTATTCACTAAGGCTGAAATTGCATTTTGGGAGGAGATAGAGAAGTCAACAGCAATGATTATTCAACCAGTACTAAAAACTCCAGAATCAGTGTAGTTTCAAATTGGGTTTTACTAACTTAAGCTAAAGTCTCGTCTGGTTTTATTCAGCATATTGTTGTGTCCAGCTTAGAGAAGATACAGATAGAATAACAATATTTGTCGGTTATGTTCTTAGTTTGAGACGACAGAATACTGTAGCTTTGGACTTTGCTGGTTCTTCAGGGCAATAGTTGTTCCTTCTGGATCTTTTAGATTTGTGGGTGAAAATACATATTGAATAGATGGAGAGAAGAACAGTGATGTTGATGTTGTTTCTGTTAGCTCTAAGCCCATGGGAAAGCATGGTTCCCACAGCCTCTGCTGCTCCTCCAGGCAGGCTCATTTCCTCTTCATCCTCTCCTGCAAAATCTTATGCCAAGTATGCTGATATTATCTTGAATCCAAAGGAACTTAAAGGTGGAATCTTTAGTTCTTTTAGTTAGATTCTGCTATTCGGTCCGCTTTCGTTCTTATGAGAAATACTATAACTTAAAAGCCTTTTAAGATATCAGTTATCCGTCTTCTCGTCACTCTATTAATGTAAAATAGCTTGCCATTGCACATTCTGGCACCCAATGTATTGTTCGTTTCATGTGGGATACGATGGCCCCTGAAGTAGAAATTATGTTTTGGTATGGTAGCGCTAAGCTGAACACCCTCAAATGTAATGCATGTTGGCTTAGATCCCACAGTCTTTAGATTATAATTTCGGTTGTTTATAGTCTATAGACCTTCGATTGCTATCAGGTGTGTTCCTGTCCGTTCTAGTGGAAAAAATGTAAAACCTACCTCATAACTCATTAGACTAAAATTCCCCTGTTTTTGGATTTTCTTAACTGTCTTCTGTTATTGCTGACCATTTCAATGGAAAATCTGATTCACTTCAAAACTTATTTTCTTGTTTCACTGTGGTATCTGATGTTATTTGCTATTCGGATATTCCCATTTCTTACACAGTCAGAGGACACACTTCTTCAATGGCCAAAACCTTGTTTTCTAAATGGCACTGGAAATGTTTATTATTTGGAACTTGTAACCAAATGCTGCTTAATATAGAACTCTCGCACTATGTATTAAAACACAAATGCCCATGGATTTGGAAAATTTGTATTTTCTACCCCTTTTCACCATATTGCTGGTACTTGATACTTATCTGACTCGGATCTGAGTCCTTTCCCTAAAATGGATGGTTTTGCAGGTTTTGTTTCAGATGCTTTCGCTGCTCTACTCAAGTGGATATGGGCTTTTCCAAGCAACACCAAAAATGGTAATTATTCAACTGATAACTACGATATTTCAATATGTGCTAAACTGTTCATCCTTCTAAGGTTCTTTTCTTAGTTATTCAGCTTGTTTCAGTTCGAAGACATGATTTTACATTGAGCAAAACTGCTATGTGGTATTAGCAATTTAGTGCCAATGTATTTGCTTGTCTTGCACTTAGGTGTGTGCTGACAAATAAAGTGCCATGTTTTTCAGGTAGGCCTGTTCTACAGTTTGAGAGTGGATACTCAGTGGAAACGGTCTTTGACGGGAGCAAGCACGGAATTGAACCCTATTCCATACAGGTGTCTCCAGATGGCGATTTGCTTATACTGGACTCTGAGAACAGCAATATTCTTCGTGTCACCCCACCATTATCTCGCTGTATGTGTGCTTACTTATTCTTGGGGTTAATCTCTTTTGACTTAAAAATCAGCAATTTAACTTTGATATGTTGTTTAGGGTGACATTATACTACTGCTACTCCACTTCTTTGCCTATATTGTTAAATGTTTTCATTATTTTTTCTAACCTTTAGTTCCTTGGTCCTCAACTTAGATCCCATTTCCTCATTAATTACACATACGGGCAATGTGCTTCTCCTCAGCTTTGGGCAATACTGAATTTCCTTTGTTCTTCTTGAACAGATAGTAGAGCGAAATTACTGGCAGGCTCTGCAGATGGTTATGCAGGACATGTTGATGGGAAACCTAAGCTGGCTCGACTCAACCATCCAAAAGGGTTCACTGTAGATGACAAAGGAAATGTGTATGTTGCAGACATGATGAATATGGCTATCAGAAAGATTGGCGAAGCAGGTACTCACAAACCTTCAATTTGAAATTTGAAATCTTTTTGGTTTTGTTTTGTGATTATGCTGCCTTACACTTGGATGCCTTTGCTTATACAAGCAAGGTCACAAAAGAGTTGCCGTCCAATGGTCGGCTCAATTAAAAATGTTCACTTCGCTAAAACCCACAGGTTTAAACATAAAATATTGACATTGCTAAAACCCACAGGCTTAAGTATAATCAAAAGATAAGAAGTTAAGGCCAAGAAGCACAATAAAAGGATTAGAGGTTCTCCTAACTAAGACGATAGAGGTTACTAAGACTTGGTAAAGGAATCGAAAGTCCAAACTAGCAAACACAGATATTTGGGGCCTGAAACTTCTAGCCCCAAAGAAGCATATAGAAACAAAGAAGGATTAATCTCCTAAAAACCGAAGCCGGGGTTTTCCAGTGTTCAAACATGAGCATCATTAATTCAGGTTCTTTAATATGTCTTAAAGATATGATGATTGGTGCAGGTGTCACCAGCATTGCTGGAGGAAGGTCTACTAAGTCAGGACATGTCGATGGTCCCAGCGAAGATGCCAAGTTCTCAAATGACTTTGATGTTGTATATGTTGGCAGTACATGTTCCCTACTGGTTGTTGATAGGGGGAATCAGGCGGTTCGTGAAATTCAACTTAACTATGATGATTGTGCATACCAGTATGGCAGCAATTTTTCTTCAGGTCTGCATTCTATCTCAAATGAAGTACTTAACCTTATCCTGTATTATCTTTTGCACCTCTTTTATGAACTAAAATCAAAAGGTTGAAGCTCTTAGATAAGTCTAATTTGTGTACATTTGTCTTAAAAAAAATTACAGATACATATTTTTTGAACTTTCTGATTTAGAAAAAAGGGAGACATGAACTATTCATTTATCCTTCCTAAAGCTATTTTTTGAAGATGCTTGTGATCATTTGTAATATGCAGGAATTTTTTTAATGGGGGTTGCAGCCTTAGCGGGTTACGTCCTAGCCTTGCTTCAACAAGGAGTTTTAACTACTGTTTTTTCTCGACAGGTACTTACATTTAAATTTTAAGGACCTATTTGTTCTCATTGGAAGTTGGGAACATCTTGAATCTGGTTAGTGTAGATCACATTCGTTTGATTGTGTAGTATGCTTGTTTGATGAGGGAGAGGAAATAAGGCTTAATGAGAATTGCTTCTAGATGCTGTAGATTTCACTTTTGCATTTTTTCTGAGGAATTAGCTCTTTAGGACGAATAAAACAAATTCATGAAAATCTTACATATTTTTGAACCTCCAAGCAGGAACAAAAAGACAGGTCAGCCAACTCAAAGAAGTCGCCTGCTTCAAAAGCAGGAAATAGATCCCCAATGTTCCCTCTTGATGAAGAACAAAGAAATGTCACAGATGTTTCCTTTGGTAAGTTCTTCATAGATGTTTTCAAGTCCACTGGAGAGATTATTGGAGGTCTGTTTTCCTATGTCACAGGTGGATTTAGAAGAAAATCTCGGAATAAAAAGGGGGATCTATGGCCACTTCGGGATAGTCTTATTCCGGAAGATGATGATATTGAGCCACAACTAACACCAAGGAGGAAGAGATCAGTGACGTTTAGAGAGCCTGAAGTTGATACACCCATGTCACCTCCTCTTTCATCAGAGTCACACAGTGGCGATGCCCGACCCACAAGAGAATACATGAATAGGTTCACCTTCAATGGGTCTTTCAACAATCGTTATGAGCACTATGAGGATGAAGACAGTCAAGGCCATATGAAACCATTGCGACACCTTTCATCTTCTCCTGAAACCTATTTTGAAAGGAATTATGATTCCAACAATGAAGTTGTCTTTGGAGCTGTTCAAGAAACTGGAGAAATAAATGAACCGGTGGAGATCAAACCTGTTGACTATGGTGATCCAATGTATGATCATCATAACATTAGGTCTCGTATGGGAATGGGACAATATTATGATTACTGACCTTATTGCATAAATTGTTTTCCAAGGACAGGGTCTTTCAGTCTGCAAATTCCTGCTATCCTTTGATGCAGTGCAGCCGATTGTTTATTCAGGCAAACAACCTTTCAAGTGGAAATCCAAGCCAGAATGGCTGCATTGATTACTTTTAGGGCCAGGGTATTTTGGGTTGTCCTATTTCCCTCAATTTCCAGCTTCAATCTATGCTAGCTCATCATAACATTAGGTCTCTCGTATGGGAATGGGACAATATTATGATTACTGACCTTATTGCATAAATTGTTTTCCAAGGACAGGGTCTTTCAGTCTGCAAATTCCTGCTATCCTTTGATGCAGTGCAGCCGATTGTTTATTCAGGCAAACAACCTTTCAAGTGGAAATTGAAGCCAGAATGGCTGCATTGATTATTTTTAGGGCCAGGGTATTTTGGGTTGTCCTATTTCCCTCAATTTCCAGCTTCAATCTATGCTAGCTAATGTTACATATATTAAAAGGATTGGATTTGGGTTTTTGAGTGGGGGATTTTGGGGCTGGGGGTCTATGTTATGTAAATATGTAAAAGGTTTGTGGAGGAATATGATGAATATTGTTACTTGATGAACCAAATTGGCATTGAACTCCTATGCAATTCACACCGAGCTTTCTACCTTGTTGAACCTTGTTAACAGTAGTTTGAAGAATTTTGTACTATAGGACTTGTTTTTATATTATGTATTTAGAAGTGTTCACTTACATATCAATACTAGGTACTTTGTAGCATAGATTGTTAGTTTAATGATGGACCATTTTGTAGTCATTCTTGAGCTTGCTGCTACATACTGAACTTGAAAGCAGTCCACTTAGCCCTTGCACGGCCCATTGGGGCATGTTGCACGATTATCAAATACTATATCTTTATTTCAGAGAATATGTCATGATCAAGTAAAAGCAAGTGTTAGCAGATCTCGAGATTACAATGGGTATCCCACACTTTGCCCTTCACCCATGGGAGAGAGACCGTACTTGGCTTGCCTTAACTTTTATACCAAATATCACGTGACATTCTATTGGTATTGACTGAATAGTCTGCTCAGCTTCTGCTCAAGCTACCATGGAGTTCACCTACAATTACACCCACTTAGCTTGCTACCTAATTTGGAAAAAGGTTAAACAATACTGTGTTTTATGAACCGTTCATTATGGAGCTACCTAATTATATCATTTGTTTTTAGTGGATGTTATTCCACTTGCATGAAAAGCTTGCAACAAACAAGGACAAATGCACTTTTGTCACTGTTTCTTCGTTTGTCAAGTTAGATGTAGGCTCTAGCTGTCATCGCCTTACACAGGGAGTTTGTTACATGCCTTTACTCTGCATCAGTCATTGGAAGGTACCAATTAACTGTTTATATATATTTTATGCTATAGTAAAAATGATCACGAGTCTGACAATGAACAATGAACTTACAGGATCAGTTACAAATACTGAGCAAAGAACAGCAGTTAATGCTAATAACGAACTATAAACAAAAAGCCAAGAATTAAACTTCATTTCTACTTGATGATCACTTTATGGATGATTTTTTTCACTAAATTGGTATGAGGAATTTATCAAAAGGATTAGACAATCTAGTTTGACTTGGTGGTGTTTTTTCATCTTCAATTTTTTATTATGAATAAACAAATAATTTTTTTTAATAGTGTCCATGAGAGCTTTCAGGCTATGGGACTAAGACAGTAACAAAAGAATATGATCTAAAAAAATTGAAAAAAAAAAAACAATTTAAAAAGAGAATGACACAGTGCCCATGAGATCAAACAGGTTATTAGACCAAGAGCAGTAACAAAAGGATATCATGTTAATCAACTAAAACATCAGAACTGTTTTAGTTACTAGTACTTGCACCTTAAGGAGGTTCAAAGATTACACGTAGAGAAAACTATATTTATGTTATTATGTTTGAGAGTATGTATTTGTGCATGCAAATTCTAGTTGCATGTGGCTACAATTAATAATAAATGCTAAATAATGGAATGAAATAAACTTAAACAAATCTAGATTTTTTTCTTAAAAGAAATTACGTAATAGCTGATTATGAAATATTTGTGCATACAGATTTAAAACATAAAACAATGCAATGAACAAAGAAAGTTGTCACCAAATTGACAAAAAGCACTGCAAATGGAAATAGAATGTTCCCATCCAGCTGTCAAATTAATATTTATCTGGCAGATGGTTTACCATTAAATGACAATTGAATCTTGTTTTCTGATGACTCAACAGTGGTTTGTAGACACGAGACTTATTTCAGACTCAAATCTCACACTATATGTAGTCTATTGATTAATAAAAAAAATTGAAGAAAATATAACAACTTAATAACATGACTAAAATTCTTAAATATTGAATTAACACAACCAAAAAACACCTAATTGTAACAAATAATAAGCAAAATTAAAGAAAATTAACTTAAAAATCAGCACAGGGTCTGCCCTAACTGTAACTAATCATAAATAGGAAAATAAGAATTGATGATAAACACAATTAAAGAAAAAATAAAACATAAAAAACAGGATTAGTCTTTTTCTTGCCCTCCAATAAAAGTTCCTTATAAATAGACAGGCAAATTGTCCATCTTTTAAAATCAAACCAAATTTCATCCACTATGATGCTTTTTTATGAGATAAGTTGCAATCTCTCTTGTTTAAGAATGTTAGATAAGGATCTGTAATTAAAGTAGATCTTGAAAAATGCAGAATTTTCTATCCATATACATAAAAATTAAGATCTGAATATAAAATCCTTAATCATTTCAAGTAAATATTAAGATCTGAATCGGTTCTCTGCATAAATTAAATGCAGTGTTGAAATAAATACGTTATCTTAGAATTGTCGGACCTCACGGCATATCCATTCCATTTTATGGATGGAGGCCGCATGCACAGTGAGAATCTCGAAAAAGCAAACGTTAATAATTGACATGGCCAGCATATTCCGGCGTCCTGTCTGGATGAGAAGATATCTTAGCATTAATAATTATTTCATTACAGAGTATTAAACTGTTCATCTAAATTAATGCGCTGTAAGAAATAATAAAATATTTTGTGAGGTGATTAAAGAGAACGTTTGTAATGATGAGGATGTGACGTTTGGCGGGCGACTGTCACGCTTTTGGAGACGTTAGTCAAGATTTGCAGAACACGCAACATTTAATAATAGCTTGGTCAATGTACGCATTAATGATATGTCGTTTGATCAGATTTTATTTATTTTATTTTATATACAAAATAAAAAAATTGTATGGAAAAATTTGGCACATTCTGTTTTGTATTTATGGCCATTACATATGTATTTTTAATATTTTAATAATTTTTGATGTGATAGTTTGATGGTCATATGTATATATTTTTTAGACTACAGAAATCTCCTTATAAAGTGTGATGCGTTTGGTAAACTTTTTCCATGTGACGTGTGATGCTAGTGCGACACACCCTTCAGTGACCGGGGGAGATTGGACCTCATAACCTCTTGCCTACAACAAGATGTTTTAGCCAATTGAGCCAAGGCCCCTGCCCCTTGATCATATGTGTATATTATATAAAGAATGGTTCGTAATTTTTATTGTACACTAAAAGAGCTCAAATAATCAAAATGTGATTTTTTTCTTTTGATTTTTAATTTTAATCATAAAGAAATGAGATTATTTGAATTTTTTGCCCTACTTTTGAGTCAAGTCATTGTTCAATTTATTTGAAAATTTTCTTGGTTTTATAATGTCATCATGTTATCAAAGTAATTTTCCTTGGAAAAATCTTTATTCGTTTTGAGTTTTCTTAAGTTTTTAGTTTTTGTTTGTGAAGTGTTTAGAGAGAGTTCCTAGTGTTTAGTGTGGTTCTATAATCTTTGTTGGCACTCGACACCTTTTTTAGAACCATCTTAAAGTTCATGAAAACTAACTAAGTATTCTTCTTTGTAGTGTTTGTAAGAGATTTTCATAGGTTTGAAAACTTATGGTGGCCATCAACATGTCTTTTAAAACTTATGAAGTCATGAGAAAAGCTAAAGTTTGGGAAATTTCAAGTGTTTGACAAAGATTTGATAAGGTTTTGAAACCTCCATCGGTCCTCAACATGCTTTTTGTAACCATTGCAAGATCAAATAAATGCTTATGTAAAAAGGCTTTGTAGTGTTCTTCGGTATGTCAAAAGTTAACATTCCTTCCACAACCAAAATGATGCTCTCAAATTAAATTCTTTAAAGACAAATTTACAGAGTTAATTGACATTTTCATACAGTTTCACAACCAACTTCAAAGATCGAAGAGTTTTTTGAAACCTACCAATGCTTTGACTTATACAAAAAGAAGTCAATAGTCAGACATGGTTTAGGAACCATAAGTCAAAACCAATGAGAGCTAATTTTGGAAAGATTGAAGGTTTTCACAACCTTATTTGGAGTTGGTAGACATTGGATGATCACCTAGGGTCATAACCAAAGAAGCACAAGTCGTCATTGTCGGTAAGTAGAGAAGTTTCTAAAATCCCTATAAGAAGACCAATAATAAAAAAGAAACCCTAAAGTGATGGTGGAATATTATAGAAATGAAAGGAGAGTTTCTTTTTGAACATAAAGTGTCAAAGATAACATCCAACGAAGAAGAAAATCTCTTGTCCCCTAGGTCACCAATTGAGCTACAAAACTTTTAGAGAATTGCAAATCATTTCCTCTTGAAAAATATAAAGCTTTTAAAATGAAAGAAAGGTATTTTCATCCCAATTTTATTTCATTATTGTGATCAAACATTTAGAGCAATATTTCTTTCCAAAATTTAATCAAAACCTTCCTAAACAAGCCAATTATCTTGATTGTGAACCATAATTTTTCTTTCTCGTAAGGGTTTGAAATATAAAAGACTCTAATCAAAGGAAAATAAGAGTTCTTTTATGAAATTTGACCATTAGCCTCATAATTTATTAAAATATAAGCTCCCTCATGGTCTAGTTGACATTATACTATTAAAAACCCTAGTTCATTCCTTCTATTAAATAACTTACACAATGAGCATGAGATACAAATAATTGGGATGAGTTTTTGTCGATCTTAGAGACCACATTCCCAAAAAATAGAGATACAAAACTTGGTGATGTCAATCTTGATGATTTTTGGAAAAGAGTGGAGGAGGAAAAAAGGTTTTCAATTACATATAACATTTTTGAAAGTGGACTCGTTCATGTAGCTAGTTTCCCTATTGTATTTTAGTGTATTAACTTAGTTTTAGAATGCATACATCACTCTAATTTAGAGACAATAGAATTTAGAATAGTGGATGATAAATTGGTGGTCAAATTGGATGGTGTTTCTTTTAGAATCACATTTAGACTACCTATTAGAGATCATTTTACTATTATAGATACAATTGTTGCATATCAACATTTCATGGAAAAGAAAAGTTTATTTCTTAATACCATAACAAGGAATTGGTTACTTGCACCAAAGAAACAAAAGTCTTAGTTGTCAAAGGTCCTCCATTGGTCTCACTTTATTGAAGATATTTTTGACATTATTATTTTGCTTCATAGATTGGTGGGAAATAAAAATGCTCATAAAATCAAGAAATGGATCTTTTTATCATTGTTATATGTGCTAGGAACCAATCATTGATTGGGGCAATATCATCAATAAAAATTTACGTGACCAACTTAATTTGAGTTGAGTTAACATTTCTATAGGTCTTCTTATCTTTTCTATGCTATTGCAACCATGAAAGTTTGGCTAGGGTTTGTCACTAGAGAGGTGTATGATGATGTGACACAAATATATGATTGCTATCTGCAACTGCAATTGGAGCATACCTACAATTTTTTTAGAAGAGTAAATGATACATTCACTATGGTTACAATAAAAAATCTTAAAGGAAACATTGGGCTTAGGTTTTCATCTAAAGAAATATCTCTCATTACTACCCATGAGAGCTATTTTATTCTATTTCCTAGGTTTTCTTATATTCAAGTTAGAGGATTTGATGTATATCCTTATAAACTATCAAGGTTTGTTAGTGACAAACTTGCTCTTATAGAAGTTTGTATACAAATTGGTGAAGTAAATTGTCATGTCCCCTTTTTCCATAATTTATACTATAGTCCAAAATGCATGTATTTCCTATCCATAATATTCCCCCTCCCCATGCATTTTGAGCTTAAGATTCCCAAAAAGAAATTATGGAGGTATGAATAGTTTTCTAAGTTAGTGTAAGTCATTGAAGTTGCAAACTTTTTCCTTTCTAACATAAATTTTCTCCCAAGTCCACTTTCTTCTATACTTTTGTTGGGGTTTTAGACTTCTCCATTTAGGCATATCTCATGAACATTTATAGCCTTCATTCCCTTAATCTGTCAAGGTATCAGGCTTGTCCATATTGTCATACCTCTCCACCAAACCCCACTCCATCACGAGCCTCTATCATAGAGTTGGAATTCCTCTCACCAACATGCCTCCCTTTTGAATCTGAATCCCTAACTTGTAGTATGAGTTGTAGGGTACACTAAATGTCCCAACTTTGACACTCCCACCATTTCTCACCGTTCATCTCATCTACCTCCTTGTATGATGGGACAACTATTAATATGTAGAGTGATGATGCTTCTTCTAGAAGGATTTACATGGGCACACAAATTTCATTTAATATTAAGGACATGGCTCCGTGTGTACACCTACTTGTCTAAACAAGGGAAACAAATTCAATTACCATTAATAAGGTAGATACAGTTTCAAACCTTAAGGGATGCTTTCCATTATTGCTAAGGATATTTACAATTTGTAGGGGGCATTTCTCCATGCCTCCCAAACACATTTCAATACATCTAAGGACCATTCTAGGAATAATTTGAGGGAAAAAATGCTTGAATAGTATATAAGCAATCCTAATTATGTACCATTCTTGGGATGGAGGTAACTATTGTAGGTTTTTACACCCCTTTTGGGTGTATAATGTGCCAAACAATTTTTTTTATCACCCACACAAACCCTAACTAGACTATCTTGAGTATTTGTGTTTAGACAAATAGATTCAAGGATGAAATATGGTGGATCTATAACAACCAAAGGATGAAAACCATATTGTTTTGTGAGAAATTCAGGATGAAAACCCTATTGGCCAAAGAATCGATCCTCACCCAAAGGTCATGTTGAAGCTTTAATCTTGGTTGATAACAACAATACAATGTCAACTTGACACTTATAATTGTTGAGATAAAAGATGATATTCCTGAGGTATTCGTGGAGGTAGTTACCCACATGGTTGAGTTGGACCAAAGTGCAAAAGGTTGTGAATTCCGACTAGAGCCTCATCAGTCCATAAAATTTGTTGAAATAACATCTCTAATTTATACTCCTTGCTTTTGTAAATATAATAAATAACCCATAATAATTGTGTGTGCTCTATATATCAAGTCTAATTAATACTTTGTAAATTGTATGTAAATTCATATAATGAGGAAAGGTTCTATGATGTATTTAGTAATCTCTTGGACCAATTTGTAAACTAGGCATTCTATGTCAATGCATAGATTCATGTTTTAGGGAAATATATATATATTTTATAATGTGTCTTCTATTTGTGAAACAACTAATAAGATAAAAGTTTGCTAGTTGAATAGATTAGGGTCTATCATTTTATGGTCTAAGAATGAAGTCTAAAGCATAATAAATTGGGCTATTAAAGGTTCTATATAAACATCAATATAATCTATGTTTTATGAGGTTATGATCTTGTATTTAAACCTAAATATTAAATAGCCAAAATATTTATCTTAATATTTAGGATTCCCAAGGTTTTGATTAAACACATTTAAATTTATCCTAAAACATTATTGCTAATATTATATAGTGGTATTATAGCATATCACTGAAAATATATATGTAGACACCTAAGCTATCCATAACTAGCCACACTTAACTGTACCCTATCCTAGCCAATTAAATACATATTTATTATTATTTAATTCATCCTTTACCTTTAACCCTCACCTTTAATTAATCAAATTTACATTTATTTAATTAAGTATAGCCTTATCCCCAAATCTTCCAGCTAAATCAATTAATTAAATTATCCACTTAATTAATTTATTTAGGCTAATTAATATCCATCTCCTTTTCCCCCAATATTTAAATCCATTTAATCCTCAATCCTTGTCCATTTAATCCTATTCATTGAATCCTTTCACATAGATCACCATCTAAACTTTCCATCATGTGACAAGTATCCCTACCACCCTTTTCTTCTCACATGTGAGAGGATGAAAAAGTCAAACCTACCTTTTACACATTTATCCCATCTTGTGACTCTTGTTACAAGGTTAAGCTTCAATCCAAACCCTAACTCTCAATCAATCTCACCCATCCATTAATCAAATAATCTTGGCCCTTGATTTCCCTCTTGGGAATTTTGTAAATGAGAGACTTCTCATCTCATTTAATCATCTTCTATCATATCATCTATATGCTATTGCATTTTCTATCTAATCCATCTTCATCATATCCTTATGCTATCTATTTCATCCCTTATCATATCAATCCTACTATCATGTGGTTGGTTTCATTAGCAACCACATTCCATACATCAAAAGAGAAAATCAAGAGAGTATTGGGTGCAACTCTTCTTCTAGCTCAATTAGAGGAGAAATGAGTAAATAAGGTAAAAGGTTACATATTATTTTGAATCTTCATTTTATTACCCTTGTTTATTTTTCTTATCTTCATTCTGGCACGTCCGATCTTCTAACCCCATTGCTTTTCTTGAGTTGTTTTGATTTTTATCGCCTAGGTTCTAGAAAGGTGCTTTTACACTATGTTTTAACACTTGTATTTCTTGATCCACACTCTTACACTATGTTTT
>VDFB02139460.1:0-11888 GCA_007258455.2 Sequoia sempervirens | reverse complement strand
GCCACACTTTCACTCTATCCCTGTAATGCCCCGCCGTGTGAACCCCAAAGAACAAATACATAATAATTACAGCACAAATTTTTTAAAAAAAAAGTAAACATAACATACATGTATTACAGATATGACATGAATTCCATTTAAGCAGATTCACTAACACACACATCCCTTGGGGTACACGAAGAGTCATTACGAGACTGAGATCCACACAACAACAATAAAGAATAAAATCCAAAGATATAATCCATAACAAAATAAACATTAACAAATGTAACAGATACATGATAATCATTGATAAGAAATAATTTGAGTACATAAATACAACATATAAATAATTAACTCAACCCAATGAATAACAACTGCCATGGCCATTAACCACACCGAGTTAACATTACATTACAGTACAATGTTCTAGAGGTACAATGATACAAGAGTGTTTCCAAACATCAATGGAAACCATACATAAGATAACATAATACAAATAAACAGATGAAAACTAGCTCCAAGATGGATACAACTCTGAAGTCGCTGCAACCGCACCAATCCGCACCTCTCGATCCTCAATTGGGGACCCAATGGGGTGCTTAGCACGTTCCACCCGACCATGTGAGTCCGAAGACCCACCCCCCGTGCTAGGAGCTGACAATAAGAGACCTCAACCAAGAACATCCAAACACGGAAACCACAATAACTCCACAACATACAAAAGTATCATAAAACTCAAGGATTACAAAGACATAATCAACAACAACCAAGAGTCATTAAAATAACTTAAAATCATACATCTCATCACATAAATCAAAGCAATGACCAGTAACAAGTAACCAAAGGATGATCATGAAACACTTCCAAATCAACTGAATTAATAAACATAATACAATTCCAAATTGCAATACAATAACATCATATCACAATATCATAAGATACAAGATCGTAAATCAAATATAAATGAGATCATACAAGACCACAAAACATACTAAAGATGTATTAAAAAAATAATCTTAAATCAATTTAAATCAATTCAAACAACAATCTAAAACAACTCCCATAACCCACTTCCAGAGGAACTCAATAAAGTAAAACACATGGGCAACTAGGGAAGAGTGTCATCGCATAGTCCTACATGGGCTGTCATGTGCTCTTCCTCCCAACTGGAGGCGCCGGTCCCATCTATGGCTATCCTGTGCTCTTCCTCCCAATTGGAGGCGCCGGTCCATAGGGTGACTCATGCGGAGCCGTAGACCTCTCGTGGAGACGAGGTCACGACCTTGCCAACCACGGCCTTCTCAGCCTTCCATTAGTCTGCGAAAGCACTAATGAAGACGAGGCATCCATTTTTAAAATCTTGCAATGATGTTACTACCCAACCCAACCCTCCTAAGTTAATTATTAGGTTTTCACTTAATTACAAACTCACTCATGGGTTATCCTGTGCTCTTTCCTCTAAACGGGCTACCACCCCACGAGGGAGCCAGCCTCCCTAGAGACCCAACAACATAAGTTCAAGGGTTGCACCCATCAAAAATAAGAATATTAGATCACAATCAGAAGCATGCGAGGCATTACCCATCTCGCTATAAATACAATTTCCAAGTCTCAACAAATTATGTACAACCCTTTTAAAATCAAGAAACCAAAACACTTGCCACATCAAGGGCCCATAAAGAGAAAGAACATCAATTATCAATCATCTCAAGCCTCTAGAAGCCAAAAGAATGAAAACCCATAAACAAAGGTAAAGTGAAGCAACATGAGTATTTCTCCAATAATTCAACACAAGGATAAAATTTCCTCAAATAAGAGAGTAACCCAGAAAAGCCATAAAAAGGGAAGATTCATCAAGACCCATCCACAAATCAACAATGGTGTTACCTCAAATAGGGAACGCAAAAGAAAATAAACCTTTAAACAAAATCACTTAATAAAACCAAAAGCCACTAACTAGGCATTCCATAGGAGACCTCAATTTTCTCCTCACTAGAACCCCCTTATGATGGTACACAAACCACTTTCATAAAAACAACCACATAGCAATGACAACAATAATTGTAAGGCCACCAGAACTATTTCCAATTCAAAAATAATGAGTGAATCCATTAAAATAAGATCATCCACCCCATCCAAACCACATAAACAACTTTGATACAAAATAAATCAGAAATCCAAGAAGGTCAACCTCCCACAACTCATCAACAAAATACAAATTCCCAATTACATTGCCCCACAAATTTAAAAGACAAAGGATTCCTTGAATCAAAACTAACCTCCAAAGGCATTCACACCAACATGGAACCACCCAAAAACAATCCTTCAACAACAAAGGTAAAAGCATTCAGCCAGGCATCCAAGGCACCAAATTTAATAACACCTTAAATACACAACCACTCACAACTCCACAACAACACTTATATAATAAACATCAATCAACAATTCAATCGAGAACAATATTTATTAACCAATCAATTAACGACCAGAAATAAATAACTTTACAACTTACCCATACTAAAACAATTCATGATAACCATCACAAGTATTCTAAAAGTCTTACCCATAAAGAGAACTTACAAATCAACCATTAAATGAATATAAAGGAAAATCAGTTTTCAAAAGATTACAATCCCATTTCATCAATAAACTACCCAATTCAAGATTACCCTAATCAAACACTAATCATACCCATACATTTAAATTTCCTCCTTCACCATACTAACTTAACATTCACTTCCAATATTTAAATTAATTGTGAAAACCATTTAAGACCAATTGTCTATACTTTAAAATGACAATAATAACAATACTCTACATACCTAAACTACATATTAGAACTTACCACCTTAAAATCTTAAATCTATCTAAATAAATTTACACACACAATTACGTTTAAAAACCACTACACATTTATATTTATTTTAATTCTTTTTGAGGAGGGAAAGTAATAAGAGAATAGATCTGTTCTAAGAATCCAACAGTACTACAAGATAAAATTTCATAAAAAAATAAAATAAAATAAAAAGGACAACTTATTTAATCCCATAATAAATTCTATTCCCAAAAATATTCACATTTAAATAAGAATTAAATAAACAATGTTGTCATATATTCGTAATTGATTTTTCTATTAACTTATCCTCTTAAATTGGTAATTTAATAAATCAAAAATAATGATAAACAAAAGATTTCTTTCTAATTTATTACTATTTTCATTATACCAGATTCACAAAAGATTTCTTTCTATTTTATTACTATTTCCATTATACCAGATTATGTTTTATTTTAACAGAAAAAGAAACAGAATATATATATATATATATATATTTAAAAATAAATAATATAGCATTAATTAAATTAGAGGAATCAGAATAAATAAATTAATAAATATATATCTATACATATTCACAAATAGCCCTTCTATTATATTGTCCTATCAAAATTTCACAAATTAACAAATTATAGATATTTCTTTCTAATTTCACATTTCCATTATAAAAAAAGAATTTTATTATGATCATACTAGCAAAATGACCAAACTAATTATAGATATAATTAATTGATAAAATTACCAGTTAAATTAATAAAGTCTAATTAAATAAATTAATACATATATATAAATATAAATATAAATATATATACACACACACATGCTCTCTATAAATATGTATATATATTAACATATGTATATATATATATATATGTATATGCTTCTTATATATATATGCTCATATATAATATATGCTATGCTATATATATGTTTATATGCCCTTACTCATAGCATACGTAATCACTAAGAAGAAGCTTATATGAAAATTTTGATTTAAACTAACAATAAAAAAAAATACGAATTTAAATGGGGATTAATGCATGGGCGAACGCCCGGCCGCGGACAGTCTGCGGACTGTCATGGCAGTCCGTAGGACTGCCGTGGATAGTCTACGGACTGTCACAGCAGTCCGACGGACTGTTGTGGTAGCCCGTAGGCTGCCGTTTCAGCACTACGGCTGGCCGGGTGGTGGGTACGACCGAGGCCGAACCATCACCCGTCAGCAATTTTAAATAAATTCAAACAATTTTAAAACAAGAATTTGAACTTTAAATTTTTATTTTAATTTATTTATTTATTTATTTTATTCTATATCTACATTTATATATATAAATGTGTATACATATATATACATATATATATCTGATATATATATATATATATTGTATATATAAAAATAATTCGAATATAGAGAAATAGCATTTAATTATACAAGTTACTGATTCAGCATAATATATATATATACAGAATAAATTTTGTAAAATTTAACTACAAGTGAGGATCTACACAACCCCAAATTCCCAGTAAAAAGATTATTTTAAATTTATTAATTACATTTCCCAGCCAAAACTATAGAATTGCTGGTTATTTCCATAATTTCAAATCCTAGTTTCATTATAACAAACAACAGCCCAAAACCCAACAAATAATTTCATTTAATCAACTAAAATCCTGAACCTTGGTAAAATTTTCTTGATTGAAACACAGCCCAAAACATTTATAAGGATTCGAGAGTTTTCTACATGCATTAAATTTCAAATCCAGAACAAAGAATTCTTATTTCATTTGATGCTATAGAAAGAAGATAATTTAAAAGAAGGAGAACCTGGCGTCCTGCGCCTGTAGATAACTGTAGAAGCTTTATCCTTCTTGCTGACCCAATCCTTCCAGCAGCAGCTCCAAGATCCTCCCTCCAACATAAATCTTAATCCTCAAATGAATTCTCGGAAGAATAAACGAATGTAATACAATAACAGAAAGATGACTGCCAAATTCACCAAAATCTGTTGGAAAGAGAATACCACCCCCTTCCCAATCCAAAATAAATAAAAACTCACACAAGAAGCCTCTTTTGTTTCCTCTTCCAGAGAATACCAACAGTCACATTTCAAGAAATAAATCAAAATAATATTTAATCCTTAATTCTTTTTGTTGCCTTTTCATGTATTTCTATTTCATTTTCTTTTATCATGCAGATTAAAACTCAATAAATTTAACTCCACAAAAATGAACTTTTATTTATATAAATATATATATATATATATTCATCATTCCCACAAAACTTTATTAAATAATTACTTCCACATTAAAATAATTAAAATCAACCATTTGCAAGATTCTAAATAAGTATCCATTAATTTTCTTATTATGATAATTATCTTTTCAAGATTATTTGTTCATTATTATTATTAACTCCAACAATTTAAATCAATTTATCTAATAATACCACTTTTACTTTTAACGAATTAGTTTAATTTGATCATTTGTTCTAAATTATTTGATTTGATTTAATTGATTATTATTTTAATTCCTAATTATATTTCAAATAACCTTGCAATTTCACTTATGATCTAATTAATTATTTAAACATGAATACTAACATATTATATTTTCCACAAAATCAAATAACACAGTAATCAATGAAGCACACACAATTACTCACACAAAAGTTTAGAACAGGGGTATTACAATTCCACCTATTGTTCAAGTTGTGTCTCAATTGAATGGGCCTATATCTAGTAGGACAGGGTGTAGGAATAGGAATAAAGCATTGGTGAAATCATTTGGAGAGTTTCTCAACACTGCCCTCTATAAAATACATGAAATCATGCCTACAAAGCATAGCCAAGAAAGGTTAATTGAAGGAATGGTTTTAAGGGGAGTTAAAACTTGTTTTTTATAGTGTATGTTGGTGGTATTGATGTATATGGGACTTCTGTAAGGGTAGGGTAGGTATTTTTTTGGATTTGGGCAAGAAGCCTAGTTGCCAAAGTGTGAGTTTGAGAGGGAAAATGGGGCTTTGTGAGTGGAAAAGGTTGAGAAACCTAGGGGTAACATAATATTAAGAAGTTATAAGCTTGTGCAGGTTAGTCTAAGAGTGTTTAAAGATGCTTCAAGGTTGTGTGAGGCCTGGGTGTGTGGTTTTCAATAAACCCTAGATGATTGTGAGGAAAGTGAGGGTTTCAAGAAAGAGGATGATAGACAGTGAGTTTTAACTCTAGGTTTGGAAAATTTGAAGTTTTACAAGTATTTTGAAGTTGTTCAAGTAGAATCTTGAGTTGGCAGTAGATTTGGTGAGGAGTTCCTTTGGAAAAATGGGCTAATTGGTGCCCTTTTCAACGTTAAAGGCTAGTTTGAGTGAATATGGTCCGAAGAGACCTAATGAGATCTTGAAGTATGTTTTGAGTGGGGTTTAAGGATCTCTAAAAATGTGAGTGGTTGGTGGAATTTTCAAGTTGATAGAGAGTTGAGGCCTAAAAACAAGGTTTGGTGGCCTAAAAGGCAATTAGGGTGTTAATAGAGAAGATAACCCTAGAGAGGGTCTTAAAGTTTTCAAAAGTGTTTGAGAGGAATCAAATTGTGTTGAATAGGTTGATGATATCCTTTTCATTCCATCAAATGGTATTACAACTTAGTATATCTTTGAAGGTGATTGATTGAAGTCTACATAGGAGAGTTGGAAGTTGTAAGGATAGAACAACATGGCAAAGGAAATCAGAGAAGCAACACAATGAAATGCACTTTTCAAGACCACCTGCAAGTGTCAAGGTAAGGTATGTGTTGTGATGGTAGATTCAAGTAGCCTAGATATCTTGGTATCTCAGGAAATGATTGATAATTTGTAATTAGTAAGAATCCCTCATGAATCACCTTATTTTGTTTCTTGGTTGAATGGTGAGCATAATTTGTTGGTCAAGGAGCAATCTTGGGTTGAGTTTCAAATAGGTGCATATAAAGATAGAATTTTGTGTCATGTTGTACCTATGAGCATATGTCATTTGTTATTGGGAATGCCATGGATATATGAATTATTTTCTTTGTATGATGGAAGTCATAATAGTTATCAGATTGTAAAAGATGGGGCTACTTTTAATTCACTTCCATTAGTGGGAGGATCGAAAGTCGCTCGAAACAACAAAGGCTTTCAGGATAATCGGCTGATGGCAACTCCAGTAAGCGCCAGATCTCGTCGCTCGAAATTATCCGTGGTAAAGTTAAATAAAAGAACCAGTTAAGTAAGTCAAAATTAAATAACCGGCTTTCGCGTCGGCGTAAAGACTCCGTCAATTTGGTAAAAGCCGGATAATCAAGCAATCAAAGATAAGTAATCGTCGGATCATCGAGTATTAAAGTCTCAGGCTCAATAAATCAAGTTAGTGAAATAAGGTTACCTAAGGGGAGAACATGATAAGACCTAAAGTAAGATCCTAAAAGAGGAAAGAATAAGGTGTCCACTAAGGTGGACAAGAGGATAAAGTGCAACAAATGTTTGAATGTAAAGAAGATGGAAGACCCAAAGGAGAAGGGGTCTTAAAGGCTGGGAAAATGAATGCATAGGTAGAAGGTGAAAGAAAGTAGAGTGAATGTACTAAGGTAAGTCAAGATGGACTAGTGAAGCAAGAAGAAATCATGATAGGGGCAGTGTTGTGTCCCTTGTAGGTAAAGGAGGATAAGGAGTAGTCAAGTACTACTAGGACATGTATAGGCATTTAAGTCAGAAAACATAGAGATCATGAGGGCATAAATTTTGATGCAGGTTATGAAGATGAAAGTTGTAGAGAGCCAAGAAAAAAATATAGTGAAAGAATGTATGATAGTTGAGGATGAAGACAAGAAAATAGAGAGCATGGTGAGAGAAGTGTATTTTCCATTGATGGTACAAGTAATTGATGAACCTAAAAATATAGTGTTGGAAAAGGAAAAGAGTCTAGTGCAGGACAACGTGACAAAGAAGATAGTGAGCCAAGGGAAATGGAAAGACTTGTGGGAGGAATTGTGAAGGTTGAAAGGAGGATGAAAGTTGTAGTCACCTCAAGAGGTGAAGTTGTGAAAGAAAAGTGTCTGTAGAGGGTCTCAATGTTGGAAGAGACTAAGGATGAGATTTTGATAGTGATTGGCCAAGGAAAGGCTAAAGGAAAAGTGTTTATGAAGTCTCCTATTGAAGTGGAGAAGAGAGAAGATGTTGTGGTTAGGACAGATAGTTCTCCTTGGAAGGTAAGATTAGTTGTGGGGAAGTTGTATTCTACCTTGACAGTGGTTCCAAGCATAGAAAAGTTGAAAATGGTTGTGAAGAGAAAGGGTAAGAGGCAAAGAGTCAAGGGAGTCTTTTACTACTTCCTTGTGTTGATGATTTTGTTGATGGGAGTCAAGCAAAGAGTCAAGATGAAAGGGGAAGGAAAAAGTGTAGAATGTTTTGTAGTGAATAAAGAAGAAGAACAAAGTGAGAGAAGATGGATGAAGTTGGTAAAGTCAAATCAGAGCATGGAGATGCAGATCCAAAAAGACAATGCAAGAGAAGGGCTATTGTGAATGGAAAAATCCAAGCCAAAGGTGAAGAGGAAGGTCAATGGAGTAGTTTCAAGAGAAAGAAGGAGCATCAAAAGTGTTGAATATCAAAGTGTTATTGTAGGTTCAAGAGATGAAAACTTCCAAGGGACTTGGAAATCTTTTATGTCCAGGTGAATGGTGCAGAGCACCTTGTTTCTCCATTTAGTGAATTAGGTCTAGATCAATGGTTTTGTTCATAAGGTTGATAAATAAGCCCATGTCAGGCCATATTGTAATGGGGTTGTGGTAATTTGAGTCAGTATGGGGGATATTAGGTAAATATTGCTATTTGTAAAAAGTTGTCAATTTGAAAATATTGCAAAATTGCTAATTGTCGTCATTTAAAAAAAAGTGCAAAGTTGTAAAGGTTTTGAATTCCAAAGGTCAGTTGGAAGATGGAAGGTGGTTAGGTAGTTTTTTAGGATGGTAGAAGTATATATACATTTTTGTGGGTCAAATGTGTTGGTTGTTGGAGGTTTTGTTAGAAGAGAAAATAAAGAGACTCTTGAAATTCTATTTTTTCTCATAAAATTCTATAAATAGGTTGTTTCAGACCTACATACTTTCTTGTATAGGTTGTTTCCATTAAAATTTGAATTTTTATTGGTGGAGCTATGTGTTGAACATGCGTTGGATTGGGTTTGAGTGGTCTTCAACAATTTTGAAGGGTTTTTGGGGATCCATTTACACAAACGGGTCTATAATTGTCAAATAAGGGTTTGAGGGTTTAATATGTTGATTTAGGCCATTCCATCTATTGTTCAAGATGTGTCTCCATCAAATATTCCTATAGCTAGGAGGATAGGGTGTAGGAATAGAAATAAAGCATTGGTGAAAGCATTTGGAGAGTTTCTCAACATTGCCCTCTATAAAATGCATGAAATTAGGCCTAGAAAGCATAGCCAAGAAAGGTTGATTTAAGGAATAGTTTTAAGGGGAGTTAGAACTTGTTTGTTTCAGTGCATGTGGGTGATGTTGATATGTTGGGATTTCTGCAAGGGTAGGGTAGGTCTTTGTTTGGATTTGGGAAAGAAGCCTAGTTGCCAAAGCGTGAGTTTGAGAGGGAAAATGAGGGTTTGTGAGTGGAAAAGGTTGAGAAACCTAGGGGAAGCATAATATTAAGAATTTATAAGCTTGTGAAGGTCATTCTAAGAGTGTTGAAAGAGGTTTCAAGGTTGTGTGAGGCCTGGGTGTGTGGTTTTCAATAAACGCTAGACAATTGTGAGGAAAGTGAGGGTTTCAAGAAAGAGGATCATAGACGATGAGTTTTAACTCAAGGATTGGAAAATTTAAAGTTTTACTGGTAGTTTGAAGTTATTGAAGTGGAATCTTGAGTTTTTAGTAGATTTGGTGAGGAGTTCCTTTGGAAAAATGGGCTAATTGGTGCCCTTTTCAACGTTAAAGGATAGTTGGTGTGAAGATGGTCCGAAGAGACCTAATGAGATCTTGAAGTATGTTTGAGTGGGGTTAAAGGGTATTTGAAAATGTGAGTGGTTACTAGAATTTTCAAGTTGATAGAGAGTTGGGGCGTGAAAATAAGGTCTGGTGGCCTACAAGGTAATTAGGGTGTTAATAGAGAAGATAACCCTAGAGAGAGTCTTAAAGTTTTCAAAAGTGTTTGAGAGGACTCAAATTATGTTGAATAGGTTGATGATCTCCCTGTCATTGCATCAACCACCTTTTCTAAAAATTTAGGAGAAACTATACCCAAGTAATCTCTCCAAGTTGCAATTTATGTTCTTCTATTTCATTGCCCCACCGCATGGTTGCCTCACCAGAGTGCTAATAGGCTGCCCATATAACCTTAGTTTCATTTGATAAATTTCAAATCCTGAAGTTCTTTATTTCAATGATCCATGCTTATGCTTCGTATTTTATGGTTTTAACTTTAAAATTTAGTGGAGCCACCATTTTCAGGTCCTTTTCAAGCCCTCCTTAGATTCTATCTCGGTTATTGACATCAAGCTCTATATTCCCTAACGGATTCTCCTCATTCCTCCAATTTTTTCCATCTCACATATCTTGGTATTCTCCTTGCATATGGTCCATCATGTTTTCTTGTTGGTTTAAGAGGTCAAGGATCCCATCTAGCCTTACATTCTAACATTTGTTTTAAACACCATTCATACCTCCATTCTGGGTGGTTACCATGATGGTTCTTATTCAACCCTACATCACAACTTGTGTTTAGCATAATTGTCATAACTTTTCCATAATTAACCATGAAAGCACATAATCCTAATTTATTATGACATACAATATTGAAAACATATTCACATTCATTCATAGCAAGATTAATTCATTCAAGCTCATAATTTGAACACAAGAAAGACAATGTTTATTTATAATAATATTAGATTACAAAGATCTTGATTAAAAAATTTCCCTCCTTACTATGTGGGCTATTCATTATCAGATAGAGGACACTCCTCTCGGTCCTCACCAAAGTCTATTACAACCTTATTAGAAGAGGTAGGATTTGTGTGTAGGCACTCCTTTTCCTCTTTAGTTAGAATGGGTGCATTGGGTCCACACCCCAAAGGCCAATCTTGATTTGTTGAAGGTTTATTAGTTTTAACATTATGCTTAGACTCTTCAATTTTCTTTCCCCTCTCTAACTTGAGTCAAGTGAGGGCATGTGGTAAAGTCTCATTGTCAGGAATATTAGGGTGGAACTCTAGTGTTGGGTTCTCTTCAACAACTTTCTTCTTAGTATCCCTAATGGTCTTTCCCTTCTTTTTCCCTGACTTTGACCTTCCCATACCTGCATTTAGTTTAGGTTAATTAACTAAAAATGGAATTAAGGGTCAACTAACCCCAACTTAGACCACTATGTGCTCATAGGTCTAGAGATGAACCCTAAGATCTGATACCAAATGTAATGTGTCATACATGAATAACAAAAAAAAATTAAAATAAGACATTCTAAATAATAAAATTAAATACACAATCAATTAGCTATTTTTCATCATAGCATATCATATCAAAATAATATTTAATATTCGTTTCCAAATATCAATTTTATAAATTAAAAGGTTTGACTTGGGCCATATTGCAACTTATTCAACTCAATTTACATTGTGAAGTACACATAGTACAATAATCAAGAATATGGGATTTCTATGTGATCATCTTCAACTATCACTACATCCGATGGAGGAGAACATGGTTCAAGCACTTTGTTTCCCAACCACAAAGCTATGCTTCCCTGGTATTCTTCCTAACTTGAAGAATGTTCGACCCTGCATGAAATATTTAGCAAGAGATCAATATGCAAGGTGGAATCTAGTACATGCAAAACATTTACATGCATTTCTATCTATGTTTAGAAAATACAAAATCTATGTAAGGAAATGGAAAAGAGATTACATCATAATAGTCAGACCATTCAACATAATGGACTACAAATGCTTAGCCAAGCATATTTTGTATACAAATAAAAAAGTAGATTTTGGAGAAAGTAAAACCTATCTCTCTATTAGCCCATTTTTGGCACTCATTGTTACCAAATTTTCACCTACAGGTT
>VDFB02139459.1:24709-135160 GCA_007258455.2 Sequoia sempervirens | reverse complement strand
CTACAATAGAACTTCCTGCGGAAACAAGTATGTCTCATACATTGTTGCGACATGAACTCAAAGTACTAAGTATTGGTGAAGCAACTATGGTAGAGATAACTACACAAGTGCAAGTGTTCGAAGGAAAATATCTAAATATTAACAACAAATTGAGTGAAGAACAACAATTGTAATTGAAAAACTTACTAAGAACCCACCAACATGAATTTGCGTGGGACTATCATGATATGAAGGGATTGGAACCTAAGCTTCGCACTCATAGGATTTAAATTAGAGATGATTGTACCCTAGCAAGACAGCCACAAAGAAGAATTAATCCTGCACTAAGAGAAATTGTAAAAGGGGAACTGCAGAAACTGTTAGATGTAGGATTTATTTACCCCATTTTAGATAGCCAATGGGTGTCTCCATTGGTGATTATGTCCAAAAAGGGATGGAAGTGGCGAGTTTGTGTTGATTACAGGGAACTCAATTCTGCCACCAAAAAAGATGATTTTCCCTTACCTTTCATAGATCAAGTTTTAGACTCACTTGTAGGAAAGCAGTACTTTTCTTTTCTAGATGGATTTAGTGGGTATAACTAGATCCAAATTGCACCCAAGGACCAGGAGAATACCACCTTTACCTATCCATGAGGGACCTATGCCTACTTAGTGCTTCCATTTGGTTTATGCAATGCACCTGCTACTTTTCAGAGGGTAGGCATTAGCACATTTTTAGACATCTCTCATGATTGCATGGAAATTTATATGGATGAATTTACCACCTATGGTGCTGATTTAAATGAAGAATTGGATAATCTTAGGAGAGTCTTAAAGAGACGTGAAGAACACAATCTATCTCTAAATAGTGAAAAGTGGTTCATGATGATGCAGGAAGGTGTAGTCCTTGGCTACTACATCTCTCACAAAGGAATTTAAGTAGATCCTGCAAAGATTGAGGTGATCACTAATCTTCCTATACCTGCAAAAAAAAAAAGATGTTAGGATTTTCTTGGGCCATGTAGGCTACTACAAGAATTTCATCAAGAATTTTAGAAAAATAACAGCCCCATTGTATGCTC
Source organism: Sequoia sempervirens (assembly GCA_007258455.2). NCBI lineage: Eukaryota > Viridiplantae > Streptophyta > Pinopsida > Cupressales > Cupressaceae > Sequoia > Sequoia sempervirens. The sequence goes on along the minus strand of VDFB02139459.1, from coordinate 134,097 downwards.
TTCTCACTAAGGATGCTGAATTCCAGTGGATAGAAAACTGTGACAAGGAATTTTATGATTTGAAGACAACTTTGACTCATGCTCCTATACTCAAAGGTCCTAATTGAGAGCTTCATTTCCACATCCATACAGATGTATCAGACTATGCCATAGGACAACCTGGAAAACAACAACATGCTTCACTCCTTTTGAGTTTTTGTATGGGAAGACAACTATGATGCCCATTGAATTTGAAAATAAGACTCTTAGAACTGCAATAGACTTGGGGATGGATATCTTTGAAGCACAAATAGATAGAATCATGTAGCTCAATGCATTGGATGAAATGAGGAAGGTAGCCTTGCATCATATAGAGGTAGTATAGAATTAGAGAATAAAGTGGCATGACAAGTTCATCAAGGACAAGAAATTCCAGCCAAGAGATTGGGTCCTGCTTTACGACTCGAGGTATCAAGATAATGCATGGAAATTGCAAGAAAGGTGGCTAAGATCGTATGAGGTTGTTGAAGTCTTCCGCAATGGTGCTGTTCAGCTCACAACCATTGATCTTGTCAGAATTAGGTTACTTGTCAATGGTCATCGCCTTAGATTGTATCACAAGCTAACTTCCAAGGAGGAATTCCTGCATCAGTTCACTCAGCATGCAACACCTGAACTTCCTACAACTGAAGGAAGTGGACCTAGTGTCCCTCCTTCTAGCTAACTAAGGTACACAACTTGTCATAATAAATACTTCCACCTTTGTGGGGGTCCACTTCTTCACCGATCTGCCCATCTATCTCCACCTTTCTCTCTCTTTCATCACACCATAATTTCACTTCACTCCATTCCACTCCACTTTCATTAATTTCTCAACTGACCTCTTAAAAGGTAACCAATACTTTCTCCATAATCTTTGTAGTAGATCTTCCAAGAATCTAGGTACGCACGCATCAAGTTGTTATCTCTTAATTGTCTTTTAGTACATTCACTTAATTGTTGTAAATTAATATAAACATTCTCCATAGCATGCCATTATTCCCTATCCTATCAAATTGTCATAACTATCACACATGTGAGGACACATGCTCAAATTTAGGTTGGGGGGGAAGTGTGAATACTATGTCCACATGTCTTTCCACGTTGGTTCACGTCAGGAAAGTTTAAATTGAGCCAATTTGAATTTTGAGTGAGATGACAACTCACATGTGCGAGGTGATATCAACTACCACTATTTTTCTCAATCATAGCCTCCATTTATTACTCCTTTACTGCCTTTATTGCTCCTATCATAATCTTAAGCAAAAAAGGTAAAATTCAGACGACATTGGAAATTTCACAGCATTGTAGGAAGAAGAAATTTAGTTTTCAGATGAAGATTGCAGGAAGGGAAAATTTGTAGAGTGATTGTTTGATTGTAGACAATTGGACAATGGGAGGTGGGTTAATTTGAAATGAACCCACGGTTCATGATGCATTACTGCAGAATGCACCTAGCCAGGACGAGTTCAGAAATTACGGGTGGTTGGATTATTTCTTGAAGTTGAATGATTTTAATGAAGATGTTGTGTTGGAATTTTCCCAGACATTGTCTAAGGGAAAGGCCATGGTAAAAGGGTTAGAAGTAATGGCTACTAAAGAGAGGATTACATAAGTTATAGGGTTGCCCGCCGACAATGAAAATTACCCTACTTCTAGAGATGCCAGGTCAGCTAGGGATGAATTCATAGAACCTAATGACCCTCCATTGAGTGTGGACAAACAAGGTGCAAAAATAACCTCTCTGCTTGAGCTGTGGAAGCAAGTAGCTGTTCATGTTGTGAAGTACATTACCTGTGAGGGTCGTCAGTCAGATCTACATTCTATGCACTTCAAACTGCTGAATCATTTGACGCACGGGAGAAGAATGAATGTGCCAAACATGTTATACCACCTTCTCTCAATCATGAAAACTGAGATCCAAAAGGGTAGAGATAATTCCATTTCCCACCATTGTTTGATCAAGTTATTAGTTGAGAAGTATCTACATGATGTGTCTGACATGACTTGGGAAGAATTCTTAAATATTGATCAAATTAGACTAGAGCATTTGCGACCTAGGGTTTTTCCTCAGCCTCGTAGGGCTAATAGAAAATTGAGCATGGCTAAAGCCACTCCCGATGCCTCAACTTCTAGCACAGGCCCTAGTGTAAACCCTCCTGCAGTTGAACAAACCATAGAAATTAGCTCTTCTAAGGTAGAGCATTCAGACAAAGAAAGTTCCTCTTTAGATTTTGATGATGATGTTCCTCTTGGAATCTTGATTCGAACTAGGGCACAAAAAGAAAGAGGAAAAAATAAGGAATGGTAAAGCTAAAAAGCAAACTACAGGAAAGAAAGTGCCAAGCTCTAAAAAATGGAAGGCTAGCACTGTTCTTCCTATAGCCGAAGAAGAACATGAGAGCCCTCCTAGAAAATCAAGACTAGCTAGGCTAACCTTTGGTGTGTCTACGCAGGAAATCCCTAGGACTAGAGAAACATCACAAGAGGACATAGAGGCCCCAATGGGGTAGGTGAATGTTGAGGAAATAGACATATTTGAGGAAGCAACAAATGTAACATTGGGTGACCTTGCTGCCATCGTTGAACAAGTTGAAAGCCAAGAGTTTGAGGAGAATCAAGAACTCCTGCATCAAGAGCAGAAACAAGAGTTCCTGTAACAAGAGCAAGAACAAGAGGCCCTGTAGCCAGAATTGGGAGTGCAGTCAACACCCCTGTAGTCAGAATTGGCTAAACATTCAGAGACCCTACAACCAGTGCTACTGAAGAGCAAGCAACAGTGCCAGGAAATTTTTTGGTAGGAATACATAGGCCCTTTGATTTTTCAATGCACATGGTAGCTATGAGTTTATGGAAAAAGATATAGAGGAGGGAAGAAGAATGGAAAGAGGAGAAACACAGGCTGAAGAAGGAAATTCAAAAGAAAGATGAAGAGATTGAAGATAAGAATGCAAAAATTGCTGCTTTAAAGGAGAAAGTGGATAATATGGTAGCCTTAGTACCTTAGATATTAGAGTGCAGGAATCCTCCAAGGGTCTATTCCCTGTATTTGAAGGAGAAGCATCTTTATTTTAAACTAGCAAGGATTGTTTCATGTTTGAATCCTTCCATTGAGACTCCTCTTGAATTTTTTAATGCTTATCAAATTACTCCTCTTGAAATGAAGAATTTGTTGTGTGAATTCTATTTGCATAATTATGCTGTGACCCAAGACCATGATTGGAATCCACTGTTGTATGTTGGGGATATCCAATTAAGGGCATTCATGTATTGGATACAAAATGAGATTAGTTGGGGACAATAGTTTAGGGCATATAGGTAAATAGATTCCAACATTCCCCTATCTATCAAGGCTGAATCTAGAAATCCAAGGGACATTTTCATGGATTGAAACATAATTCTTTACAAGCCAAGCTATGACAGTAGGATCTTGCTTGAGAGAGAAGCAATTTATAAAGAATATGAGGAGGTAGCAAAAACCAAAGGGGAATCTATGATGGGATACTTGTCACAAAGGTGGAACAACATAATTGAAGAGTTAAAACAAGCTGAGCCTCACTCTATGCATAACTATGTTGCAACACTTAAGAGAGTTGATAGATATATACAAATTAGAAGGACAAAAGGAAAATTTTGGCTACCACTAACTTTTTCAGCCACCTATCCTATTGTGGCCTGTACCAAATTTCATATATTACCAGTATGATATTGCTGCAGAAAGAAAGAGATGGAGCAGATTGAATAGACAACAAGGGTTCTATTGGGATCCTAATTCATGCACAACAAGAACTGATGTAGGGCAACTAGCAGTTGCAAATTTCAAGACATTAACCAAGCAAAAGAATAACCAAGCAAAAGAACAACCCTTCCTCTGTTGGAGGACCAACAAAGCCTTAGGTTGGGGGGAGTGATGAGTCTAGTTTATAGCTCAATTTTGATAGGATTTTATTGTCTATTTGCTATAGTTCTCATAGACTTTGAAACTTGGATGCTAACCTTTTTATGATATTTCCTCAAAACCATAGACATTGGGCATAAGCTTATTTTTGTGATCTTTAATGACATTGACACACTATATGAACTATCTGTGTTGATTTTACATGTGGATTAATGAATTCTACTTTAAGATAGTTATAGATATGCAATTATTGTGCATACTAATATTGTTATGCAGATATAATTAGCAGCCTACAAAATCAAAGAAAATTCTGCCAATTGGTCATTCACCATAATGGTCAACAAGGTGATCATTCAAAGGTCAATGGAGGGAAGACTCTTGATGACGGGAGATTCCTCATTCAAATCAAAATTGTAACCATCTTGTAAATGGTCTTAATTATCTTTTGAGTGAATATAGGTGTTACTATTGGGCTAAATCTACGTTAAGACAAACATGCTTGACCAGATTCCACGCATGCGTAACCACCTCTCCACTTTTTATGCTTTCCCTAAAGTGGCATCCTAATTTGTTGGAGTTGAATGCCTTGCTAGGTGATTAGTTAGTATCTTTTCTTCCTATAAATAAGACTCAGATACTCCTTCAAAAGAGGTTGATTAATCTAATGATGACTCACATTCTTAGTTTTTCTATAATACAGTTATGCTGCTCTATTGTACTTGTGTTTTCCAATGAATAAAATGAAGTTATAAGTTTGTGCATCTGAGTTTACATTTGTCTTAAGGAATACTCATCCAAGGGGGCCCACTTAGTGAGCATTCCATCCTTTAGCTTAGTCGTTACTTTCTGTTTAGTAATTAGTTAAGAATCTGGCATTGACTATTCTTGCAACCACTAGAATTCCATTCTGTGACTGTTCCTATAGTCAAAGCAGACATAGTAGTTTCTTGTTTGTTCACTTATATTTTCATTTCTGTCATGCATCTCAGCTTAGTATAGCTGTTGGTTGATGCTCAACACTTATTTATTTCTTTCCAAGAAATTTACTTTAAGTATTGTGTCTTTCTTAGCTGAAGAATGAATGTGGCTACTTTGGATCCTTGGTGCACATACTATGTTGACCCATTTCAAGTTCATGTCCTTGGGTTGAAAATTTAAATGCACCTTCATGATGATTGAGATAGCTATTTAGGTTAGATGTCCAATCTCTGAATCACAACTGTAAAGGCTTAGTCATTTGATCATTGTAGGAGGCCAACACCTAGCTAGGACACTCTCATGTGTACACTGTACCTTGAGTTGGACACATGCTGTTTGCCCCTTCTCTAAATGTTTAAATGCTAGCCATAACCAAACCTTCACTCTCGTGTGCCTTCCAAACTTTGGGTTTTTTTTTTTTTCACTTTCCGTTCTCTTTCTCTCTCTCTCTCTATCCCCGTTTCAACTAATTTATGGGTTTATATAATATTCCAAAGGGTGGTTATAAAAACCACACCCTTTCACAACAATAATCTTTGCTAATTAATTTTTCATTATTTAATTACAATGCATTTTTGTTTTCACAGGGAAAAAGTCCTGTAACAATTCTCCCCCTATAATTTAGCTACTTCCCTCAGTAGCTTGATGATTTTATGTATCACACATAGCAATATAACAACTTTAGTTAAAAAAATGTGGATATTGCTCTTTAATAAAATCAACATTTTCCCATGTAGCACTATCATTATCCCAATGACTCCACTTAATTTTTACTTCATTTATAAACTTATTTCTCAATACTCTAGAACTTTTTTCAATTATTTTTTCTGGTTCATTTTAAATTCACAAGGTTGAATAGAAATACTTTTCCAATCAATCACATGATTTGCATTATATACATATTTCTTAAGTAAAATCACATGAAATACATTATGGATTTGTAATTGAGGAGGTAAGGAAAGTTTGTAAGCAACATCACCCAATTTTTCTAATATTTCAAAAGGTCCACAAAATTTATGAGCTATTATAGAATATTTTCCAATTTTTAATGAATTCTTTTTGCGTTTGACTCTAAGAAAAACATGTTCACCAACCTCAAAATCTCGGTTAGACCTCTTAGCATCAACCCAACTTTTATACCTATCTTGGGAAACCTTCATATTTTGTTTGTCTTTATGAATAACTACCTCCATTTCCAACAAATTTTCATTCTCATACCAAACCTTATGGACAAGATCAGACCATGAAATAGGTGTATTATAGGGTGATCCCACAATACTGGTTTACAATTTATGGGAGATCCTGATTTTTGCTGAAATCACATATTTTTAGAAAATATAATGATTTAAGCCTTGAAAAGTTATATTTAAAGGATTCCAATTGAAGAGAGTTTGATCAAACCACATTAGATCAAAACCCCTTGGATAAAACCTTGCTAGTTTTAAACCATACCTATAACGGAGTCTCCTTTACACCTATCAAAATGCTAATAAAAAACTACTTTTGATTTACCTTTTGGGGGATCAAATGAATTCATTTCAAATTTATTTTTTGTAAGTATGTAGTCCTTATTATAAGCTTCCAAAAAAGTATAATTTTAAATAAATTTAATTTAATTATTATATTTATTTTTTATTTCTTGTGAATGTAGGTTTTACACCAAAAATCAAGTTCTTTGTTTTGCACATGTGGAAAAATAGCAGATTATCAATTTTTTTTTTGAAAAATATCAATGCACTAGATATTGAAGTCCTTGATCCAACAAAGAAAAAAAATTGAATTACGATACATATAAAAAAAGTTATGTTGTATACAGTTCGCCTATGTCTGAATTATAATTGGTTTGACTTCAAAACTTTATTAAGGAAAAAAAATTCAATAAAACACTATGGAACCAAATGAAAGTGCTAGATATTGTAGTTACAAATCTAAATTTGAAAAAATTAGAATTTTATCCTTCATGAAAGAAAAGTTATGTTGTATATGGTGAGCATCACTCCTTAAAATTGGTGTTTACTGAAAAAATATTTTTCAAAGGAGATGGAAAAAGAAGTGCAATCTGATTCCAATTTTTTTTTTTTTTAAATATTTAGAATCTACAGATAAAATCTCATAAATCACTAGTTTGCATCATCTTCAAATTCCTCACGGTTTAGCCGCTATAGGTGCCCAAAAGTGAAGATTTAGTTAGAAAAAATTAGTTCAGTGTCTAGTTTGGCCAAAAATTGTAAACCAGTATTCTGGGATCACCCTATAATTTCGACCATAAACAACTTCAAAAGGTGACATCTTAATGGTGGAATGATATCCCTAGTTATATGAAAATTCTACTAAGTGTAAATAATCCTCCCATGACTTAGGTTTATCCAGTGTATACATTCACAACATATCCTCTAATATTCTATTAACTCTTTCAGTTTGACCATTAGACTCAGGGTGATAGGCAATACTAAAATTTAGATGAGAACAAAGTTATGCGAATAGAGATTTTCAAAAAGAAGGTGTTGTAATATCCAAATGTTTAACCTATTCTAAGCAACTAAAATGCAATGGAAAAACAAAAAGAAACACCTCAAGATTAGCCTAAGAAATTTATAAATGCAAAGAGAAAAAGTGTAAAATGATGCCAAATAGATATACCTCCCTTTTGTAGCTGAAACTCCTTCGTTGGCCCTTGATTTTGATTTGGTTTGTATGCTCCTTGATGGCTCTTGATATGGATAAATGCAAGGCTTAACTATATGCTTGGATGTAAATGCAAATAGATGAAATTGATGGCTAGATGAGTGCACAAAATGACAAAATTTAGTTGCAAAATGACAAGTGTTCTCTCCTTCCAAAAATGCTTTAGAGGAGGGGGTATTTATAGATAAACTTGAATTATCTAGAGAATTCAATGGTTAAGATTTATCCAACAAGGCCAAGATGAAGGGCTAAGGTGAGTTGAGGACTCACAAGCCCTCACATTTGGACATGTGGAATGTGAGATGGCCAAGGGTGAGATGATGTGTAGGTGATGTGGAAGGGGAGTACATGATGTGGAGGAAGGACATGTACTTTGGAAGTACATTGGGAGATGAGAAGATTCCTTGGAGGAATACATGTGAATTAAAAATTCACATGCTTGGGAGAATCTAGTGGATAAGAGAGGGTCTCCAAAAAGGTGGGAGTTTGTCACATGTGACTTGATGTGACAAGTCAAAGATTCTAGAAGATGCATAGGAAAAGGGGATTCTAGAAGGAATAAAAAGAATTAAAAATTCACATGGGGAAGAGGGGAACCTAAGGTGAATAAAAAAGGAATTAAAATTCCTTGGGGGATGGGGAGAGTTGACCAAGGTACTAATTAGGTTTAACTAATTAGTAATTAGAGGATAATTAGGGGTTAATGAGGATTAGAAGCCAACTTGCAAAAGTTGGAGGATGTGACACATCCTAATCAAGGATTAGGCATGTGCACATCCTTAATGAAAGATTAGGAGATGGATTAGGATTAGATGAAAATGACATGTGAGGAATTAAATAAATATAATATTTATTTAATTCATTTGATAAAAAGGGGATTAAGGAGGGTAAGGTATTTAATTATTAATTAAATACCTTAGGGATTTGGCATAATTAAGGATATTAATTAAATAATAGTAATATTACTTAATTAACTCAGATAAGAGGATGTTTAGATGAAAAGTGATAAATATGGATAAATTAAGTGTCCAAATTTAGATGTCTACATTTTTCCCCTTTGAGATGGTGTTACGAAGTAGAATCATTTCAAAGAATATTAAAATATAGAACCTAGAAGGAGATGGTTAGATTGAAAAAGATGCTCCAGTCATTCAAAGGAGTGACTAGGAAGAAAAAAAATGATGGGGGTGAAGATGAAGATTAGGGATTGAGGATGCCCCCTCGAGAGGACATGTAGGTTCAAGAGAACATGGGTGTGCTCTCAAAATGGATGAGATGATGCAAGGGGAGATGAAGAAGATGATGCAAAGTGATGGACAAGATAGGAGGATAAGGAGACAGGAGGTGGATGAAGCACAAATAGATTTGAGGAAAAATATGATGTTTCCCCAGTCAAGGTACAAGCCAAAAGGGTTTGATAATGGATGGAGTGTTGTCCATGAGGGAATGAGAGATCCCGAAACAGCATGAGGATAGGGAAGGATACATCCTAATGAGTGGTATTGATGAGGGAAGGATACATTCCAAAACACCACTAAAGGATAGGGAAGAATACCTCCCGATGATGATGATGAAAGTGTTGTTGATGAGGGAAGGATACATCCCAAAACAACACCAAAGGGATATGGAAGAATACATCTGGATGATGATGATGATGATGATGAGGATGATTGGATCAAGGCTTGTAACAAGGTTGGGGATGGGACCAAGGATGCGATTAGATGATTCAAGCTAAATGGAATGGATGGGGATTGGATAGAGATGTGAGATGAGGATGAAGGGTGAATGGATGGGGGGATGTTGATAGATGAGAAGATGGGGGATGCATGCAAGATGATAGAAATGAAATACAATCCTAATGCAATTTTCCATCTTCGGAGCACTGATTTTTGCTATAGCATAAGACACCAAGTGCCAGGGTATGTAGAACCAAGGCGTATTAGTGTCTAATGCATGAAACAAATACAACAGACAAGAAGGCTATCCCAACACCCCAAAGTCATGAAGACCTTGGTCGGGCCAGGTATTGAGATAACCACTAGCACAAAAGGATACCCCAACATAACACAAGACCTCAGGGATCTTGGTGGGTACTATGTGGGACAACCAAGAAGACAAAAAATAGACATAAAAAGATCAAGATATGCCCCTATGTTGACCAATCAAAACACACCATAATATGATGGATCATGGCGGCCTTGACAAGTGATGATAGGGAGCTCAAATGATAAACAAAAGCCAAAAGTATCAAAAGATTGCAATCAATTTCAAATGTCCTTTTCCATAGGATCAAGGGGATGAATGGGATTGATGAGGTTTGTTAGGAAGGACACATCCTGTTGAGACCGATGATGGTTACTAGACTAAAAGATCAGTATGATGCAGGGTATTCAAAATTGATTGGATCTCATGATACAAGTGGATCTCATTTGTGAAGAACTAGCTAGATAAGGGCATAGCTCGATGACACGACACAAGGAAGAAAAGACACAGGACTGACACACCCTAGAAACCTAGGGGCTTAGGGGCTGATCAAATATTAGCCTTGCCTACATGAAAGCATAGAGCCCTCGTAGTTTGATAAAAGGCTATCGATTGACTATGGATAAAAGCTGAAAGAGGACGATGAAGACTGATGGTGGATGATAAGGACCAGAGAGACAAAAGCAAAGACTAATGATAGATGATAGAGGAGCAGAGTGGATGGACAAAGTAGAAAGACCGACGCTAGATGATAGAGGAGCCTTGAGGGCAGATCAAGTGATTGACCTTGCCTACGTGAAAGCGCAGGGGCAACATAGTTCGACAAAAGACCAAAGATAAATGATGTATAAAGGATGATGATAGGATAAGTGGATAAAAAGATGGGACTGATATGATGAGATAGGATAGACCTGTTGGATTGGATAAGATGATGATGATCACATAAAGCTCAGGGATGGGATAGTTATCCAAATCATTAAAATGACTTGGGAGGAGGATACAATAGATAGATGAGTGATGAAAAGTGATAGGGGATTGGAAAGATGTGCAAGAGAAGCAAGAGTGATGATGATTAGATAAAAGGAATTGGGTTGCATGGAGGAAGGCCTATAGCTAGATACCAATGACAAGGGATTGTGAGATGGGATGAGGATAAAGATGAAAGAATGGATAGAGAGATAGGGATGGGGTATGGAAGACATTGTTTGAATGGATAGGAAGATAAGGATTGGGAGATGAAAGGGATGCTAGGATAGATGCATAGGAAGATAAGGATGGGGAGATGAAGGTATGTCATGGTAGATGATGTCTCCAAGGACTAGGTTACAAAGGAAGTAGATGTCCCCACTCTAGATATGTCATGTATGATGATGCATGAGGGATGGAAGACGAGTGGATGGGAAGATAAAGGAGATAATTGGAGGAGGATAGGATGAGTGACTAAGAAATATGATAGAGCACGGATGAAGGGAATGTAGACCAAGAGGTGTCCAAAGTATGCATAGATAGGTGCCCTTGTTTTGATCAAGATCACAAGAAGGATGGAGGGATGGGAGATAAATAGGATATGATGGTAGGCTGTGTAAGATAGGTGGTACGGAGGAAAAGGATGTAGGGGACATATAGCAAGAAGACTGGTGTGTAGTAGGAGGCATGGTGGATGGAGGGATGCATATTAGGAAGTTGCCCCCAAGTGTGGAAAAGGACGAATGGAGATTTACGCATGACACCTGTTTACCAGGTTTTTATCATGGCACTTATCCAAGGCGCTTGTTTGCCAAGTTTTCACCATTGGACGGATTAGTTCTCTTTACTATTTTATTTTATTTTATTTTTTGGACTTTTTTGATTTTTTGACTATTTTAGATTTTTTTTTTTGGATTTTTTTTTTGGGATGAAAATGGATAAGGATAGGGATGTGGATAAGGGAATTTAGAAGATACATGATAAGGATATGGATGAAGGACTCAAGCATCAAGTTCTATACGTGTTATTAAGAGCCCCTGTTCAAATCGACTATTGGATGTTGGTACAACCTTATTAGGATAAATGGATTATGCATGAGGATGAATTGAAGGGATTTGATGGGGGAGATATGTGGGGTAATGGGTGGGATGTTGGAAAGGGTATGGATAGAATGATGGGGTGGATATGTGATGGGGAGATGTGTTCAGGACCAACATTGGCACATGTGGTGGTGGATGTGAAAAAATAATAGGATTAAGAGATGGAGAATGTGGGGATAATGGAGGAGATGGAATGGTGAATTTTGGGACATAGGGACCTAAAACAGACTTAGGAGATGAAAGGGGTGTATGATTAGCTTTTGGATTAGCGACTTTGGATGTTCTTACAGATTTTTCATGTGATGGCATTGCATCTTTTTTCTTTGGGATCCATATGGTTTTGATCTTTTCTTTGGTGGGCCTCTGTGGCCTATGGATTTGATTTGGATTTAGATTTTTCTTCTCTTCACCATGTCTTTTAGAGGGGACATGAGGAGCTTGAGGTTCATGTGGATCTTTAGATTTAGGAATTTTTGCTTTAGCATCCAAAGTGCTTTTACTAGCAATGGGATGGATGTGAGGAGATGGATGATGTGGAGCGATGGAGATAGAATTATGAGGATTACGTGTAGATGGAGAATGTGTAGGTATGTGCCTTTGTTGATCCTGATTAGGGGACATGTGAGTGGGATGTTTATGATGGATGACATGGATAGGTGATGAATGGATGAAAGGATGGATAGGACAAGATGGAGGAGGTGATTTTAGAGTATAGGGGCCCAAAATAGACGGAGTGGGTGGAGGGACATAAGAACCCAAGATGGATGGAGTAGATGAAGGATGGGAGATGGTGGATGGAGGGATGTAAGGACCCAAAATAGATGGAGCAGATGAAGGAGGAATATGGATGGTTGTTTTGAGGCGACACCATAAAGGAGGGATGGAAGCATATGGTCTGGTGGGGCGATGGGAAGAGATGAAATTTCTTTTGGAAAAGGCTCGTTGAGGACGTCTAGAGGTTGTACCAACATCTTTAGATTGTGGGTCTTGGGAATAGGTGCAAGACTTTGCATACATATTTTTTCTTTGACTTGGATGGGCTCCAATATACCTTGCTCATGAAGGCCTAGACCTTTTCCTTGATAGTTATTTTCTTGAGCATGCGATCCATGATAGGATTTGTGTTATTCTGAAAACATGATGCGAGTCCATTATTAGGTGGAGGATGATGGGTGGTAAATACATTGTGTCTTTCTTCTGCAAGGAGGCCACCATGGAAGAATGTGAGACTACCAAGGGGATATGCAAGCGGTGTAGGGATAGCAGTTTTAGGCGATGATGGGGGATCATGAGAGGGAGATGATGGGATAGTAGCATTTGGATGGGTGATATTAGGAGAGGGATTAGGGGATATGATAGGATCTGGATTTATGGTAGTGGGCTTATGCGATGGAGATGGAGATGGAGATGGAGATGGAGCAGTGGAAGCTTGAATGACAAGGGGATCATGGGATGGAATGGATGGGGGACTGTGATCTTGAGGTGGATTAGATGGGATGGTAGGATCTTGATCTGGAGAAGGGGATATGTTGGCATGCTTTGGATTAGGCTCTTGGCATGACTCATCGTGTGCAGGAGGCATGATAATGGAGTCTTCATTGGACTCTTCAATTGGGGAAGATGGAGGGATGGAGGATTCAAAACATTCATGGGAATGGATTTTAGTGGATTTGATTTGGGTGTCATTGATGGGTTCGATGACTCTCGGAGTAGGAAGTGGGTGTTCAATGGGTTCGGTAGGAGATGGGGGCTTAGTGGATTCAGAGGATGTGATGGTAGGAGATGGGGGCTTAGTGGATTCAGAGGATATGATGGTAGGAGATGGGGGATCAGTGGATTCAAAGGATGTGATAGTTTCGACAGTTTGAGTGGTGGTGGGATCATCAATGATAGGTGTTGGGTGGAGAAGGGTCTCGTCACTAATGACCATGGATGATGGGTTGGGATGGCATAATTCCACAACTTCAAGGTGTGGAGTGGGAGATGCCTTCTTTTCTATAAGTCCTTGGAGAACTTTTGGAGTGAGAAAATTGAATACTCTAGGCTGAGATGGCATGGTAGGAGTGGATGAAGGATTATGGATTGGAGAGGGATTAGGATTAGATGGGGGAATGGGATTGGATGCAAGACTAGGAATAGATGGGGGATTAAGATTAGATGAAGGGTTAAGATAGGGGTATTGCAATGGTGAATAAGGACATGAGGATGCGGGTGGTGGATTGTAGTAAGGATATTGGGATGGTGGATTAAGATGGGAAGATTGAGGTGGCAGATTGAGATAGGTTGGTCTGGGTGTTGGATTAGGATAGGAAGGTGTGAATGTTATATTAGGATAGGTTGGTGTGAATGTAGGATTAGGGTGAGCAGATTGGTATGGAAGATTAGGGTAGTGGGTATATGTGGATGAAGGATTGAGATAGGAGGATGTGGATGGGGGATTAGGATAGGGGTATTGTGATGGCAGACTAGGATAAGAGGATGATGTAGATGATGGATATGATGGATATCCCTTGTCAAAGGTAGCATAAGGAGTATGATTAGGCATGGATGAAGACATAATAGGATAACCCAAAGGGGTGATTGGATTTTGGAAAGCGGGTGGAGAAAGCTTACTAGCAATGATAGTGTCAAGGGAATCTATGTCATATTCCTCTTGATCGACAAGACTTTCATTATCGTTGTCGACGTAATTAGGGTTTCCCTTGACCACTATTGATAGAGGATAAGGATTCATGATGGTGAAAGAATGAAGAGGATGGATAAAATATTTTGGATAGGAACAGACTCAAGCTCAAATCGGGATTTAGGTCAAGCTCAGATCAGGATTGGACTAAAGCTCAGATTAGGATGATCAAATGATGCGATGAGATTGATTCTAATGATCAGATGATTATCAAAGGATGATTACGACACCGTATCTACTTTGAGATGAAGTAGATTGATTTTGTCAAAGGTGATTGGATAGGGATGTGATTAGATTGGATTAGGTTGGATTGGATTGGATTGGATTGGTCGATGATTGATAAGATCGAATGATGGATTGGATAGGATGATGAGAGGGACTGTAAACCCCATTCAGAGATTATCCTAGGTGACTTAGGATGCTGATTGATTGGATTAAAGGATAAATGTATGATTGCGGCACCAAATCCACTTTGATATTGAAAATGGATTGATTGGGCCGACAATAATGATTAACTTAGGATGGATGACAATCCTAAGTGGATGTTGATGATGATGATCATATCAGACACTTAGGTCAACTTAGATAATAACCTGAAATGATAATTGATTGGAGAAATGGATGATGAAAAAATTAAAATAAAATAAAATAATGGATGAATGAATACTCAAAATGAGTAAACGATTGATCAGAATGGATGACCGACTACTCAAAACGAGTAAACAATTGTTCAAGAATAGATGAAAGATTACTCAGAACAATTAAATGATTGATCAAGATTGTTGAATGAGCATTCAAAATGATTGAAGGAGGTGTGAAACATATGAATGTTTACTCAGAACGAGTAAATGGATGATCAGAATGGCTAAACGAGAGTTTGAAATGATGAAAGGAGGTTTGAAATGGATGAATGTTTACTCGGAACGAGTACACGAATGATCAAAATGGCAAAGCTAGAGTTTGAGATGATAAATGGAGGTTCAAAATATATGAGTGTTTACTTGGAATAGGTAAAAAAATGATTGAAAAGGGATAACAACTGTTCAGAATGGATGAATGAAAGGTTGGAATGACTAAAGCTCAGATTAGGGTTTTGGTTAAGCTCAGATTGGGATTAGATTAAAGCTCAGATTAGGATTGAATTGAAGCCTAGAATGATTGGAGGATGTGATGGGATTGATCTACACCAAGTTCTGGGGTTTAAAGAACGTAAGGTGATGACAATCAGATTTTTCCAGATTTGGCAATTTTCAAAAATTGTCAAATTTTTCCATTTTAGGAAACCTTACAGACGTACTTTTGAGAGTCCAGTTTTTCCCAAAAATACCCAAAACTAAGATAGGATGAATTTCCAACTAACATCCCAAATTTGAGGCATGCATTCCAAGTTATTAACGAAAACAATTTTTCAAAAATTGAAAAAAAAAACACTAAATTGTGATTTTGAGTGTTAAGATGGAAGTTTGAGGCCCCGAAAATGTGGCAAAATAGGGTTTGAGGGACTTTCAATCAATTGGGAATCCACATGCCATCTCATAACGCAACCACCCTTAAAATTTCAGCTGAAACAGAGACTCGAGTGAAAAGTTATGGCCTCCGGAAGTTTCGACACAAAAATCAAAATTCTCAAAATGAAATCTAGGTGATTGGGATGGATGATATGATGCTGGATATGGAATCTAATGATGTTCTAAGTGGAACTTATGTGATTTTGGTGATAAAGCAATGATTTTCAGAAAAGTGTTGATGATGGGCAAACAAGTACTTAGAATGACTGAACGAAGGGGAAGAAGATTCGAAATGAACGAGTGAATGAGTGCTCGAAATTAGGATTGGATTGAAAGATATGATGGGATTGGTTCCACTGGTCGGATTTGGGAATTGGATATGTTTGTTTGTGAAATTTTTGCTGAGGGGCGAATTTTCCTTCATAAAGGGGTGAATATGCCCCCTTCTGAGGCGACTATGCCCTCACAGAGGGGCGAATTTGCCCTTTTCAGGGCATATTCGCTTTTTTTCAGGGCACAGAGGGGCAAATTTTCCCTTTTTCAGGGCACATAGTGGTGAATTTTCCCCTTTTCAAGGAAGATTCACCCTTTTTTAGGGCATAGAGGGGCGAATTTGCCCTTTTTCGGGGCAGATTCGCCCTTTTTTAGGGCACAAAGGGGTGAATTTTCCCTTTTTCAGGGTAGATTTTCCTATTTTTAGGGCACAGAGGGGTGAATATACCCCCTTCTGGGGCGAATATGCCCTCACAGAGGGGCAGATTCACCCTTTTTTAGAGTAGATTCGCCCCACTACTTTTTGGACTCTTTAAGTGGGTAAACGGGTTGTAAGAGACGGGTGATTGGAATGGGGTGTTAGATAATTGGATTGAGGAAATAGATGATTGGATTGGGAAAATGATCAATCACTCGAAATTAGTAAATGATTATTTGGAATGGATGAACAATTAAAAGCTCAAAACGAGTAAACGATTGATTGGAAAGGATGAACAACTCTCAGAATGAGGAGATGGATGCTTGGAATGGATGAAAGAGTACTCGAAATGAGTAAACGAAGGATCGAAAGGGATGAAAAACTACTTAGTCAAAAAAATGTTGGAATGGCTAAGTGAAGGTTTGGAATGGCTAAACGAAGGTTCGAGATGATAAAATGGTGCTTTAGAATGATCAAGTAGTTGTTTCAGAGGTTTAGAATGACAAAATGGAGGCTTGGAATGATTAGATAAAGGTTTGGAATGGTTAGACGATGATTTAGAGGATAAATAGAGCTAAATGGGGTGATTTCGACTGTTTAGGAGGGCAAATTCACCCCTCTGCAGTAACCAGAAGGGTGTACTTGTCCTTCTACAATAATTCAGAGGGCACAATCACCCTTCTGTAGTAAATCAGAGGGCGCAATCACCCTTTTGCGGTAAATTAGAGAGCATAGTCACCCTTCTGCAGCGAACATGAACTTTTTTTGATGAAAATGACTATGGCAAGGACTTTAAAATGACAATAATAAGGCCAATTTGTCAAAAAGTTTACTGGTTTCTCACAAGAAAACACTTTCAAGCAAACACAATCCTATGATTAGTGTTAAGGGTATGGCCAAAGAGGTCTTAATCTAGGATGCACAAAGTGTTTAGGGAGTCCCTAATATACTCTCGGTACGTGAGGCACAACCGTGAACACCAACCCGTCACAAGTGTGAGTCAGGAACCCCAACGAGATACTGAAGGGTTCAAACCAACTCTTCACGTCTATCTAGGTATCACCCTAGGTTCGACGCTCTGCCAATTATGACGTGACTAGATTGGGGTACAAATTTCGCTCTCTCCCCTTTATATACCCCGTCAGTACGTGTGGTTGGAATTGTCCCTTGGGGTGATGAAATCCCCAAGCAGGTCCCACTAGAAAGAAAGCACTAATCATTTCCAACTACTCCCTAGGCTCACACGAAGTGCAAGGGGAAAGTGAAAGCAAACTAATGCCCCCTTTGGGTAATAGGAAAAAGATAGTCACAACAAGCAATGAATATTACTTCCCCTAATTAGACTATGTTCTTATATTAATGACAATAGCAAGGATAGTTTCAAAAAATCTGAGCTAATGAATGGCCCTACAAGCAACTGTTAGTTGCCTTATCCCGCATTCTTCCCCAATTACACAAGGATATGCTGCAAAATGTTAGCGAAAACACACATATCCTTGCAAGAAATAATGCTAGGGGATTAGTACCTGAAAACAACAAAAAATAGGAACAAAAACGAAGCAAAAATGATAGTTTTACCTATCAAAATGTGCTATTTTGGGGTGTATTCACCCTTTTGTAGTGCTGACAGGAGGGCGTAGTCACCTTTTGTGGTGACAGGAGGGCGCAGTCGCCCTTCTGTAGTGACCAGGAGGGTGCAGTCGCCTTTCTGCAGTGACCAGGAGGGTGCAGTTGCCCTTCTGTAGTGACCAAGGGGGCGTAGTTTCCCTTCTGCAGAAAAATGATAGCACATAAATTTCAGCCAAGGGGGCGTAGTCGCCCTTCTGCAGAAAAATGTTTGCACAAAAATTTCAACCAAGGGGGCGTAGTCGCCCTTCTGCAGGAAAATGTTAGCATAAAAATTTTAGCCAAGGGGGTGTAGTCACCCTTCTGCAGAAAAATGTTAGCACATAAATTTCAGCCAAGGGGGCATAGTCGCCCTTCTACAGGAAAATGTTAGCACAAAAATTTTAGCCAAGGGGGTGTAGTCACCCTTCTACAGGAAACTGTTAGCACAAAAATTTAGCCAAGGGGGCATAGTCGCCCTTCTGCAAAAAAATAGAGGGCGTGGTCGCCCTTTTGTGGTTACCAGGAGGGTGTGGTCACCCTTATGTGGTCATCAGAGGGGTGCAGTCACCCTTCTGCAGTCACTAGGAGGGCGTAGTCGCCCTTCTGTGACATATTCCTGCAAACAACTCAACAACAACAAACGTGAAATTGAGGAACCCGTTTGTGGGTCCCACCAAGCGTGCCAAAAATGTGATATCCAAATGTTCAACCTATTCTAGGCAACTAAAATGCAATGGAAAAATAGAAAGAAACACCTCAAGATTAGCCTAAGAAATTTGTAAATGCAAAGAAAAAAAGTGTAAAATGATGCCAAATAGATATACCTCCCCTTTCCATGTGAAACTCCTTGGTTGGCCCTTGATTTTGATTTGGTTTGTATGCTCCTTGATGGCTCTTGATATGGCTAAATACAAGGCTTAACTATATTCTTGGATGTAAATGCAAATAGATGAAATTGATGGCTAGATGAGTGCATAGACATTTGACAACATTTAGTTGCAAAATGATAAGTGTTCTCTCCTTCCAAAAATGCTTTAGAGGAGGGGGTATTTATAGATAAACTTGAATTATCTAGAGAATTCAATGGTTAAGATTTATCCAACAAGGCCAAGATGAAGGGCTAAGGTGAGTTGAGGACTCACAAGCCCTCACATTTGGACATGTGGAATGTGAGATGGCCAAAGGTGAGATGATGTGTAGGTGATGTGGAAGGGGAGTACATGATGTGGAGGAAGGACATGTACTTTGGAAGTACATTGGGAGATGAGAAGATTCCTTGGAGGAATAAATGTGAATTAAAAATTCACATGCTTGGGAGAATCTAGTGGATAAGAGAGGGTCTCCAAAAAGGTGGGAGTTTGTCACATGTGACTTGATGTGACAAGTCAAAGATTCTAGAAGATGCATGGGAAAAGGGATTCTAGAAGGAATACAATGTGAATTAAAAATTCACATGGGGAAGAGGGAACCTAGGGTGAATAAAAAAGAATTAAAAATTCCTTGGGGGATGGGGAGAGTTGACCAAGGTACTAATTAGGTTTAACTAATTAGTAATTAGAGGATAATTAGGGGTTAATGAGGATTAGAAGCCAACTTGCAAAAGTTGGAGGATGTGACACATCCTAATCAAGGATTAGGCATGTGCACATCCTTAATGAAGATTAGGAGATGAATTAGGATTAGATGAAAATGACATGTGAGGAATTAAATAAATGTAATATTTATTTAATTCATTTGATAAAAAGGGGATTAAGGAGGGTAAGGTATTTAATTATTAATTAAATACCTTAGGGATTTGGCATAATTAAGGATATTAATTAAATAATAGTAATATTACTTAATTAACTCGAATAAGAGGATGTTTAGATGAAAAGAGATAAATTTGGATAAATTAAGTGTCCAAATTTGGATATCTACAGGTGTAAATCTAGGAGCTCGATCTAAAATAATATTCTTTGGAAGGCCGTGTAGCCTAACAATCTCTTTTATAAAGATATGAGCAATATTAGAAGCAGAGGATTTTATTTTGATAGGTAGGAAATGTGCCATTTTGGTTAATCTATCTGGACTACTATGAAGATAGAATCATGTCCTTTACGTGTTCGAGGTAAACCAGTCACAAAGTCCATACTAATTGAATCCCACTTCCAATTTGGAATAGACAAGGGTTGCAAGAGACCCAGAGGTTTACATTTTTCTACTTTTACCTTTCGATAATTTAAACATTATTTTTGTAGGTACAAATTTCAGTTTTCATTTGAGGCCAAAAGTAGTTTTTCTTGATGGAAATATTTGTTTTCTAGAGTCCAGGATGTCCGACTATAGGTATGTCATGAAAATATTTCAATATTTGCAATTTAAGGTTAGGTAGATTTGGAATGCGTAATCTTCCTTTGTAGTAAAGGAGACCATTGCTACTTAGCAAATAATTTTCTATTTGAACCTTTAGATGGACATTAGGGGATTGATTTTGTAGTCCTTCATAAATTGGTTGAAAATAATCATCAATGGATAACTTAGATTTTATCTTGTTCAAATTGGCTTCTCTCCAAGGTTATGCCATTAACACATAGTGATTTTTGACTTAAGGCATTTGCTACTACGTTTTCTTTTCCAGGGACATATTTGATAGGGATAGGGTTGGATTGAATCAATCACTGACTCAATGCTCTGGGTCTCACCTTTGATAACCCATTGGTGTCACTTCCTCCACCACTCAACTTGTAGGTCCTATGCTATTTAGGCACCCTTGGTTCCTCTGCCAACCCTGCTATCATTTCTAGTTTGCTGCTACCAAGCCAAACTTGGTGCTCTTCCTCTCTCACTCCCCCTAGCCCTTAATCCTTTTAAAGACTAGAAAACCTCTAATGCCTCCTAACTTGCTTGCAGGGGTGTGCATAGGCTTCCATGGCTTCAAAACTGTCTAGGAAAGGTTCTTGTTCAACCTCCATTCACTACTTCTCCACCGTTGACACAAAACCCTAATCTAGGGTTTGGGAAGGGCTACTAGGCTTGAGCCCCTTTTAGGTCTCCTCACCCAAGAAAATAGGTTAATACTCTTTTCCTTCAATTGGTTAGGCCAAACTCCCTTCTGACACCCTGGCTCAAATTCCAAGCTCTAACAGATTTTTAAGATTTTGGACCCTCTCTGTTTGTACACAGGCTCAACATAGATTTCTTCAAAAACTGGGGTTTTCTAGACCATTTTCTTCGTCCTTCTTGCTAACCTTTACAAAGGCTCCTACAACCACTGCACACTTTGCAATATAGAAGATTCATCACCCCTGCCACGTTAGAGCTAACATTTCACTGTCTTTCCCAAACTGGGTATTAACCAACTCGCCTAGGGAAATATTTTTAGCATGCTTTTTGATTCCCTACTAAATCCTACCACTACAGTATGTACACACATGGAGTTTAGTCTTGTTTCCAACAAGTCCACACTTCTTGGTATGGTGAGGAAATAGACTAAACCTCCATTTTTACTAGATTTACCAGTCAAAACAACAAGAAAGAAAACACAGAATTTACAAAATAGATGAAAGCGATGAGAAAAATATCTAATGTGCCAAAAAAAAAAATTCTAGAGGCTTCAATACATGCTATCAACCCTACAAAATGCCTCTTTCAAATCATTTTGTAGCTGTCACACGAGGAAGAACAAAAAAATAGAACTTTTCACACAAAAATCACTGTCTTTTTTTATTATCTGCATATAACTTCAAACGTTCCTAATGCTTCCAACCCTCAAACAGGTCGAGAGTGATCTTTAAATAATCTTGGAAATAGTTAGGTTTCCTTTTCAAGCCTAAGAACAACCGAAAGCTTAGCGTTGTAAAACATAGTGTGTTTTGCAACCTTGGTCTATTGCTTAGGAAACAACCCAAACACAGACTTCTTAAACTTATTCAACTTTACCACTTATAACCTAAGGAGCAAAGGTCCGCAACCATAAATAAGATGGTCCACAAGACCTTACATATCACAACAAAATGAACTTTAACCAAAAACTTCAAATAAGCTTGCAGTTTGGTAGGTGCTCCTGCACCATTCTCCTCCCTCTCTGCCCAAACAACTAATGAGAGGGAGGGACCAATGTCAGGTCAATGCCAAGTTTCCTAAACTGATCTTCCTATACTCAAATGGCTTTTGATTCTGGTTTGTTCTTCCACTTGATAAGGTGCTCCATGTACACCTTGTGTCTTGTAGCTTTCTGCACTCTTGACTGTAAGACCTTCTCTGCCTGAAGCTTGTCTTGTTGAGGAAGGGTGACATTACTAATGTCTTTGAAGATTTCCTTGCTATTCTAATCCTCTTCATTGACTGATCCCTTGTACTTGATCAAATCAGCAACATTGAAAACTGGAGAGATGCCCAAATCTGATGGTAATTCCACCTTATATGCATTCTTGCCATATTTGGCCAACACCTTGCGTGGACCCACTCTTTTCATCTGTAACTTGGTTGTAATTCCCTTCTGCAATCTGGATTTGTTGAGATGGACCATAACATAGTCCCCAACTACAAATTGTACATCTTTCCTTGACAAATCAACGTTCTCCTTTAACTTTTGAGTTGCTGCTGCAGCTGTTTTCTTAACCTGCTCATGAATCTCCTTCATGGTCTAAGTGAAGTCTTCTGCATGTCCACTCCTATTCTCCATTGATCCAAGGTCTCTGAGTTCACAAATACCTCTTGGGTACATCCCATACACAAGCTCAAAAGGACTTTTCCCTGTAGTTCTATTAACACTATCATTGTAGGCATATTCAGCTTGGGAGACCACCATATCCAATGTTTGTCCATATTCTTTATACAAGCACCTCAGAAGATTACCTAACACTCTGTTAACCACCTCTATTTGACCATTGGTCTAAGGATGGTAAGCTAATCCAAAAGACAGGTTTGTACCCAATCCGCTCCATAGAGTCTTCCAAAAATGACTCATGAACTTCACATCTCTGTCAGAAACAATGCTTAGAGGCAAGCCATGGATTCTTACAACCTCCTTGAAGAAGAGATGAGCTATGTAGCTTGCATCATGAGTAGTTTTGCAAGGAATGAAGTGACTCATCTTGCTAAATCTGTCCACTACTACATACACACTGTCAAAACCATTCTTGGTCTTAGGAAGACCTACCACAAAATCCATGCTCACACACTCCCATGGTCTGTTAGGAATAGGTAGGGGTTGATACAAACCAGCATTGCTAGCTCCTCCCTTAGCTTTCATGCATACAACACACTGTTCCACATATTTTCTGACATCTCTTGCTAACTTAGGCCAGTAATAGAACCTTTGAACTAGCTCTAAAGTCTTATTAATTCCAAAATTCCCACTAAGACTGCCATTATGCTTTTCTTGAATCGGATTTTCCCTCATTGACCCTCTTGGAACACATAACTAATTACCCTTAAATAACAGTCCATTTTGCAGTGTATACTCAGCATATTGACTATGAAAATGATTCTCAAAATCAAAGCATACCTTGTAGGCTTCTGAGAAGTCTTCATCCTCACCATAGAGGTCTTTGAAACTCTCTAATCCAATGCTCTTCAGCTGTATTTCCTGCACTGTTAGCATTCTCCTCTTAATGCATCTGCAACCTTATTCATTTTCCCTTTCTTGTGCTTGATAGTAAAAGTAAAAGCTTGGATGTATTCCATCCATTTCAAATTTCTATTACTTAGATTCTCTTGGGTGTTAATGTAACTAAGTGCCTGGTTATTAGTGAAGACCACAAACTCTTTGGGCAACAAATAATGCCTCCACTTCCTAAGGGACTGCACTAAAGCATATAATTCTAGATCATAGGTGGAGTATTTTTTTTTGGCTTCATTGAGCTTTTCACTAAAGAAGGCTACAAGCCTACCTTCTTGACTAAGTACTCCTACTGCCACATCCACTTGCATCAAAACTAGGCAATAACAAAATTGGTTGAGTTGCCACTTCTTGTTTCAGTTTTTGAAATCCTCTATCAGCCTCTTGACTCCACTTAAACTTTGTTTTTAGACCACATTTAATAGTATCTAGGACTGGTGCACATATACCACTAAAATTCCTTATGAATTTTCTATAAAACTAAGCTAAACCATGAAAACTTCTTACCTCTATTGTTGTGGTTGGTGTAGGCTAGTTTAGGATGGCTTCCACCTTGCTTGGATCCATCTTCAATGTTCCTTGGGATACTACAAAGCCTAGATACACAAGTTCTTGCTTGAAGAACTCACACTTCTCAAGGTTAATTGCCAATTTCTCTTCTTGCAACCTTTTAAGAACCATCTCCACATGCTTCAAGTGTTCTTCTGCTGTCTTACTGAAAATTAGTATGTCATCAAGATAGACTACTACAAAGATCCCTGTGAAATCCTTAAGCACCTCATTCATTAGTCTCATGAACGTGCTAGGGGAATTTGAGAGGCCAAATGGCATCACTTTCCACTCATATAAGCCATCATTTGTCTTAAAAGCTATCTTCCATTCATCACCTTCCTTAATTCTGATTTGATGGTAGCCACTCTTGAGGTCCAACTTAGTGAAAAACTGTGCTCCTCCAAGGCAATCCATTAAATCTTCAATTCTAGGTATTGGGAACCTATACCTAATGGTGATCCTATTAATTTCTCTAGAATTAGTACAAAGTCTCCACTTACCTCCTTTCTTAGTTGCTAAAACCACCGGGACTGCACATGGGCTGATGCTCTTTTGAATCAGACCTTGACTTAACAATTCTTCCACTTGCCTAGCCACCTCTAGGTTTTGCTCAGGAGTGAGCTTTTATGCTGCTTTGTTAGGCAATGAGGCTCCAGGTATGAAGTCAATTTGATGACTTATTGCTCTCTTTGTTGGTAGAGTTTCAGGTGTTCCATCACTCACTATACTCTTGTATCTATCAAGCAATTTTTGGACTGCTTCTGGTAAGACTGTCCTTTCAGCCTTTTCTTCCTCTTTGGACTGTATCATGATCACATATCCTTCATTCCCTTGGTGTAGGTCCTTAAGGAACTCCTTGACACTGCTCAACATGATGTTAGGTACCTTTGACTGTCCATCATCTTCCTCTGTCAATGACTGCAGCTTGAAGGTTCTTCCATCCTTCTTAAATGAGATGGTGTTCTCTTTCCCATCATAAATGGCACTTCTGTCATATTGCCATGGTCTGCCTAGTAGTAGATGGCATGCATCCATGGGTAATAAATCACAAACCAACTTGTCTTTATAGCCTCCAATTGAAAATTCTACTGTTACTTGTTCATTCACCAAAACACTCTGCCCTTTATTCAGCCATGTGACCTTGTAGGGGTTATTGTGTGGTACCTTCTCCAATTTTAGCTTTGTTACTGCCTCCTCTGAGATTATATTGTCTGTTGAACCAGAATCTACAATGAGTTTGCACACTTTTCCAAGTATCTTACACCTTACTCTGAAAAGAGCTCTTCTTTGCTTAGGTTCCTCTTTGACTAGCTGCCTGATCAGAACTCTGTTAAACATCAGATTCTCTCCTACCTCAAACTCTATATGACTAATCTCAAATGCTTTAGGACTCATGGTGTCCTCTTGTGCATAAGCCACTCATTTCTCATTTCTAGAAGAAGAAGTTTTCTTCGAGCATTTGTAAGCAGGGTGACCTAGTTGGTTGCAATGGTAACACTTCATACTTGCAAAATAAGAGTTGCTCTTGCCTACTCCTCTTCCTCTATTTGAACCTCCTTGGGGTCCTCTTCCTCTGTTATATCCTCCTCTTGAAGATGTTTCACCTCCATGCTCAGTGAGCTTAGATTCTCCTTGGTTCCTTTGATCATTACCTCTACCTTGGTAACCACCACGCTGTCCTCTTTGATCTCTACCTTTGCCTCTGCCCTTAGAAGACTAATCATGCTTTCTTTTATTCCTTTCCTCAATCTTTATAGCCAACTGATAAAATTGGTGGACTATCTTGGGACTTAGTAAAGCCATCTCTTCCTGAATGTTCCACTTCAAGCCATTAAGGTACCTAGCCACTTTTAGGCTCTCATCCTCTGTCACATTTGATCTCAAACAAAGCTTCTAAAACTCTTCAGTATAGGTGTTGACATCTTTTTCTTTCTGCCTTAGACTCTGCCTCTTCTTGTGTAGTTGGATCTCATAATCTTTTGGCATATAGGCTTCCTTTACCTTAGCAACCATTCCTTTCCAAGTTGATATGGGCTGTTTTCCTTCTTTCTCCCTTTCAATCTGAACAAACTTCCACCATGTCAAAGTTGATCCTCTCAACCTTGATTTAGCAACCTTCACTTTCTGTGCTTCAGTGACTCCATCAAATTCAAAGTGGTTCTCCATGCCATCTATCCAATCCATGACCAAATCAGGATCCATCTTTCCACTGAACAATGGTATACCCTCAAGTCCTTTTCCACTCAGGGCTTTCAATTCCTTCAAGAAATGCTCCTCCTCCAGAACAGGGTAAGGTTTAGGGACCCTGTCTTCTTCTACAACCTCTTCTTCCTTTGGTACCGTTCCTTCCATCCTTGCATTGTTCAATGCTTTCTCCAGTTGCTCTATTCTTTCTTTTAAGGACTTGTTGTCCTCTTCCTGTTCTTCAACCCTCTTGGCTAATTGTGCATTTGTCACCATGGCAAGAGTTTCACTTGACTGAACTTCTGACATATAAGCTGCTTTCCCAAATCTTTTGCTACTCTGATACCAATCTGATAGGGACAGGGTTGGATTGAATCAATCACTGACTCAATGCTCCGGGTCTCACCTTTGATAACCCCTTGGTGTCACTTCCTCCACCACTCAACCTATAGGTCCTATGCTATTTAGGCACCCCTGGTTCCTTTGCCAACCCTGCTATCATTTCTAGTTTGTTGCTACCAAGCCAAACTTGGTGCTCTTCCTCTCTCACTCCCCTATCCCTTAATCCTTTTGAAGACTAGATAACCTCTAATGCCTCCTAACTTGCTTGCAGGGGTGTGCATAGGCTTCCATGTCTTCAAAACTATCTAGGAAAGGTTCTTGTTCAACCTCCATTCACTACTTCTCTATCGTTGACACAAAACCCTAATCTAGGGTTTGGGAAGGGCTACTAGGCTTGAGCCCCTTTTAGGTCTCCTCACCCAAGAAAATAGGTTAATACTCTTTTCCTTCAACTAGTTAGGAAAAACTCCCTTCTGACACCCTAGTTCAAATTCCAAGCTCTAATAGATTTTTAAGATTTTGGACCCTCTCTGTCCGTACACAGGCTCAACACAGATTTCTCCCAAAACTAGGGTTTTCTAGACCATTTTCTTAGTCTGTTAGCTTTTCCCCAACCTCCAAAAGATCAGATAAGAACTCTTCCTTCTTGCTAACCTTTGTGAAGGCTCCTGCAACCACTGCACACTTTTGAATATAGAAGATTCATCACCCCTGCCATGTTAGAGCTAACATTTCACTGTCTTTCCCAAACCAGGTATTAACCAACTTACCTAGGGAAATATTTTTAGCATGATTTTTGATTCCTTAATGACTCCTACCACTACAATATGTACACACATGGAGTTTAGTCTTGTTTCCAACAAGTCCATACTTCTTGGTACGGTGAGGAAACAGACTAAACCTCCATTTTTACTAGATTTACCAGTCAAAACAGCAAGAAAGAAAACACATAATTTACAAAATAGATGAAAGTGATGAGAAAACTATCTAATGTGCCAAAAAAATAACTTCCAGAGGCTTCACTACATGCTATCAACCCTACAAAATGCCTCTTTCAAATCATTTTGTAGCTATCACATGGCAAGAACAGAAAAACAAAACTTTTCACACATAAATCACTGTCTTTTTTTATTATCTGCATATAACTTCAAACGTTCCTAATGCTTCAAACCCTCAAATAGGTTGAGAGTGATCTTTAAATAATCTTGGAAACAGTTAGGTTTCCTTTTCGAGCCTAAGAACAACCAAAAGCTTAGCTTTGTAAAACACAGTGTGTTTTGCAACCTTGGTCTATTGCTTAGGAAACAACCCAAACATAGGCTTCTTAAACTTATTCAACTTTAACACTTCTAACCTAAGGAGAAAAGGTCCACAACCATAAATAAGATGGTCCACAAGACCTTACATATCACAACAAAATCAACTTTAACCAAAAACTTCAAATAAGCTTGCACTTTGGCAGGTGCTCCTGCACCAATATTGGATGGTGAAATCATATTCTATTAAGAGTTCCATCCATCTTCTTTCTCTCATGTTAATTTGAGGTTGAGTAAAGATGTGTTGGAGGCTATGGTGATCAGTTTTTAATATAAATTTATTCCCTAATAAATAATGGCACCACACTTTTAAAACGTAGATAATGCCTAATAATTCAAGGTCATGAATTAGATAATTTCTTTTTGCTGGTAACAATTTTCTAGATTCATAACATACCACTCGGTTATCCTACATTAGAACACCACCGATACCCATACCACATGCATTGATGATCACCAAAAAAGGCTTGCTAAAATTTGGAATACAAAGAATTGGTACCGATGTTAATAGGGTCTTTAGTATATTGAAAGCTTTATCACATTTTGGGGTCCAATTATAGCCTTGTTCTTTCTTAGTTAGATCGGTCAAAGGAGTAGCTATTTTGGAATAGTTTCTAACAAAACAACAATAAAACCAAGATAATCCTAGATTTTTTTTGACTTCACGAGCATATTTTGGAATGGGTCAATCTTGAATTTCCTTAATCTTAGCAGGGTCAGGTGAAATACCCTTCTCAGAAACTACATGCCCTAGGTAAGATACTTCTGATTTGAAGAATTCACACTTGCTAAGTTTGTTATATAAATTATTCACAAGGTTTCTAGTACCGTCCTAAGATGTTGTTCATGATATTCCTCATTCTTTGAGTATATTAAGATAGCATCTAGAAAAATGATCACAAATACATCTAGAAATGGTTAGAAGATATCATGCATTAAGGTCATAAAGGTTGCAGGAACATTGGTTAGACCAAAAGGCATCACTACAAATTCATAATGGTCATATCGTCTTCAAAATGTTGTCTTGGGAATGTCAGATTCTTTGATGCAGATTTGATAATATCTCGATCTTAGATCTATTTTAGAAAAAAAACATTTGGCACCATGTAATTGGTCAAGGAGGTCTTTAATTCCTGGTAAGGGGTACTCATTTTTTATGGTTAATTTATTAAGTTGTCTATAATCTATGCATAATCTCATGGTTCCATCTTTCGTTTTGACAAATAATACTGGTGCACCGCAAGGAGAGGCACTTGGTCTTATCTTACCTTCCTTAATTAATTGTGTCAATTGTCTCTTTAGTTCAGTTAATTTAGGGATTGATTGACGATATGGAGCTTTAGAAACTAGATCTTCCCTAAGAACTAGGTCAATTGCATGTTCTACGAATTGTTTAGTGGGTAAATTATTTAATTCCTTAGGAAATACATCTTTGAATTCTTGTACCATAGGTTTAATATTAATGTCCAAATTAAATTCATCTCCTATTTGAAAAAGCATTGTGCAAAATATTTTACATTTTTTCCTTGCACTACACTTGACTTACATGGCTGAAATAGTTTTAATGTGAAGAGGTCTTTTCTCCCCCTATAAAATGTGACATGTCTCCATGTTAGAATTTAGGTTAACTTGTTTGTTTTCACAACCTAAGAAAGCATTGTTTTTCTCTAGCCAACTCATTCCTAATATTGCATTGTATGTACCAAGATTCAGTATGTGAAATTGATCATGTGTTACAAAGTTATCTAGATTAAAATTTAGATTTTCATTAATTGCACTAGTTTGTCTAACTACTCTACCATCAGCCAATTCAACAACTAGAGGTTCTATCAGTTTAGATGCAATCTTCAATTGTGCTACAACCCTAGGAGAAATAAAGTTATGACTACTTCCTGAATCAACAAGAAAATTGATGGGATGACCATTTATAGAACCCTTAATTTCAATTAGAGAAGGTTGGTAGTGTATGGTACCTGTGTCTACTACAACACATATCTTCATGTTTGTGGGAGTAGAATATTTGCTATCTTGATTTGGGTGTTGTTTTGGGTTACATGTATGATCATATTTGCGATGGTTTCGACCACATTCATCACAATGAGGATGTATATGAGGGAAATACTGTTGTATATGATGCTCACCACAAGTCCAACATTGGATTTCAGATGGCATAGTCTTGTTTCTGTTAGAATGAAACATTTTGGTGGATCGGTATTGAGTGAGCTCTAGTTTGAAAAGTGTATTCCTTGCTTGAAAGTATTCTTATATGATTCCTCCCTATTTCTTTTCTGATTTTCCCTTTTTTTCTTGTGATTTTATGATAAGTTTCAAAATTTTCAGCAATTTGTGAGGCTTCATCTACTGAAGTTGGCTTACCACACCATATTGGAGCTTTGTATTCATCCCTCAAACCATTTATGAATCTAACAACATGGTCATTCCATTCAATGAATAGCACAAACCTATTAAGTCTTTCAAATTTTTGTTTGTATTCATTGACAAATTGAAGTCTTTGTTTTAGTTCAAAAAATTCATTCTTCTTTTCTTGTAAGAAGTAGTCAGAAAGGTATTTATGTTCAAATAATTGATTAAATTGTGACCATCTTGTTTTTTTGGCCCGTAGTTTTAAAGTTTCGACTATGTCTTGCTACCAATTTAACACACTACTTTTTAACTGATAGGTGGCAATCCTAGTCCTGGCATAACTACTTGTGTTTTATAGATCAAAATATCTCTATAGATTGGTTAACCATTGCTCCGCTTCCTTGCATGTACTGGTATAACCATTATATTTGGGAAGCTTGATCTTATGAGAAAAAATATCTAATTCTCGTTGTGTTTGTTTACTTGGAATACTTTCTGAAGATTTGGATTCAAAGTGTCAGAACTACTTGATTTAGAAGTCTCACTTTCTTCCGAGTATTCTTTTCGTTGTTTACTTTTTGATCTATGTTTCTCTTTTCTTTGGTTTTGATGTCAAGTTGACTGAGAACTATTCTTTCTTTTTAAGATTTCTATTTCATGTTGTTCATTTTGTTTCATGGTTTCTTTCTTAAGTTGTTGGACCTGTGCTGCTAATTCAACGACTTCCTGCATTAATGCTTGGTTGGTTCTCTCTAAAGCCTCATAAGCTTTTTGGTTGCTCTTAGAGGACATCATGATAGTTCAATTTGTATATGTGAAAAGAAAAATCAAATCAATATTGATTTCTTTAAGAGTTCCCCTTCAAACAAGTAAAAATAATCCTTATGACGTTTTCTTTTCCCCAATTTTGACAATGTGTTATAGTAGACAGTCTATTCACGTTTGTATTAATATTAATAGTTACAGACGGTTCAATAGTTGAATTTTTGATATCCTCTACACAATGTAACAATTATCCCCAATCAAGTAGATCAACTTGTTAATAATAACCTAAGAGAGAGCTGTGATAATATAGAGGAGCTTTCAGGCAGAGTTGTTTGGTCTCAGACGTGGGTTTATGTGGAGAAAAAATTCATTAAATTGATGGAAAAATAACCTTTGGAAAATAAAGAAAAATTTGTAAAGATAGATAGAATGATATGTTACTTGGTGAAGAGGGACTCGTTGGTTAGACATGGCTAAGATAAAACCTTCAGTTGGAGGAACGATGGTTAGCTTGGGAGAGTGCTGAAGCCATGGAGTGGAGTGAACGGATTGCAACATTCCAACAAATATCAACAAATGCCAAATGGTTGGCACGACTGGTGGATGAAATAGTTAATGGAATTAAATTCTATGATGAGTTAATTATTGTATTGGGTTGGTGGTAGAATCTATTTACAAAAGTATGCGATATGAAGCAGTATTTGAATTATCAGGAATTAATTCTTTTCGCTCAAATTCTTTGTAGAGAAAGCCAAGGCTATGCTTTGATTGAGTTTACACACAAAGGAGGATTTCTTCACTACTCGCTAATGGGATCTAACATCATTAGCACACGGTAGTTATAGCATGCCACAACATAGTGCATAGTTGTCTTAGTTAATGGGTTTGACTCATCATGAAAACACTTGTAGTATGATGTGCAAAATGATGATGACAGTGTTATGAAGGTAACTTATCTATAGTTTAGACGTCCCTTGGAGAAGATCTCTTGATAATCTCTCAATTGAAGTTATGAAGAAGGACTGATCAGAGTCTCAAATCATGTTAAATTTCTTAGATCTGAAACTATAAACATTGGCTATAATGAGACTACCTCCACATCAGGATAATATTAGGTTATTTGGAAATCTGTAAATAAAACTGGCTAAAGATTACGAACAGTTCTAAACTTGCTGCAAGTAGATGCAATGAAGTAAGGGGCTCAATCTGGTGGATTTAAGACACCACACATGGTTTAGAACAAGTTGTTGGCGCGTCCCATGTGATGTTGGATTGGTTCTAGAGATTTGTGGAAATTATTTACCTCAAACAAGACATTTTACCCAAGCTAATGACAATCACAAAGACAATTTGAATTCAATCTATAGGAAAGGTATCTCGGATGTACTGGATTTTTTTTGAGAGATTTTGAGAGCAGTGCTTTTGTTATTTATTTTAGCAATTTTCATTGTTGTTATAGGGGAAGGAAATATATTGAACCATCAATTTTGGTTGTGTGTCTATGTTCTTCTCTTGTACTTTTAGGGTTTTTCACCTAAAAGGAGAGATAGACCCAAAAATTATGGTGGTTCACTCAAACTAAGGTATGTATGATGTAATTATGAATAAATGAAATGATATAAATGAAGTGAATTGATAAAATTGATTGATTATGAATGCAAAACTAAAGAAATATGCAATGTTTGAAAACATAGTGTGATATGCAAAAATGAACTAGAAACATAAAGAAATGCAAACATAATTAAATGAGACTAAAAAAAATGCTCCTAGAAGTTGAATGTTGATGCTAGAAGATTCTGGAATGCTATAGAAACCTTTGTTTATGACCAGTGGGACTCATTTGCCATTGATGGTGAATCAATCCTGCTACTGGTAAACTATCCTGAAATTGGTTTCTGATTGTCGGGAACTGAATTATGAAAAAAAAAAATTTCAGCCTGAAAGTGGGACTCATTCACCATTGATGGTGAATCAATCCTTCTGCAATGTTTTTCAAATTCACGGGTCAAGTTTGTGGGTCCAAATCTGCACTTGTCTTCTTGTCGGGTTAACGAAGTCAAATCTGCAAAAAACAAGCTGTATGTTGTCTCCAAGCTTGAATTAGGGTTTAGTTGACTTGAACCACTTTGATGACTTGTTGACCACTTTTCAACACCTATTTCTTTGAAAAATATTCCTACAAGACCTGCAAACACACATGCAAAGAGGGGAAAAATGGTTAAGGGTTAGAATATAGGGATTTGCCTTGGTCAAATCCCACTTTGGTAATCAAACCCTTGATAAAGAAATGAAATGAAAATAAGAAAGGAATGCTGAATAAACAACATGCAAGTGTCCTGAACTCACCAAACCCTTATTGTTGAAGTTTGAAGATATGTCAATGGCTGCTCCAAGATGCTTGATTTTTGCTTGATTGAATGATGCTTTGATGCTTAAGTGAATGAGATTGAATGCAAGGATGAATGCTTGAATGAATTAGAATGAATGGCCCAGGTTAAAATGGATGGAAAAACACTTATTTATACACACTTATGCCCTAATTACCCAAAAATATAACATCACAAGCCGACATAAGGTCTTAATGAATAAAAACTTGAAGGAAATTTGAATTATTTTGAATTTTGAGCCAAGAGGGACTCATTCTCCACCCATGGTGAATGGGTCCCACTCTAGGCTTGCAAGTGGGTGTTAGAAATTAAGTTTCTTTTAATGTTGTTTGTCAAGTTTGAATTCAAAAGCACACTTAATTATGACCTATAAGTGCATAAAGGGGCCAAATAAAGCATAAGAAAGGTGTAATTAGTGATGACAAGCCTAGAAAAGCGTGAAAGCTTGTTACAAGATTTTACAAAACTTTAAAATAAGACTTGATAAGGGATAAACAGGTGATTTTTAGATGAATTATAATAAGAGTCTAGAAAAGTATAGAAATGTGTTACTACACTTCACAACACCTTCACAAGATATCATAATTTGAATATTTAGGACCTAATGTGAATGCATAAGTTACATTACAACATTAAATCAAAGCAAAATAGGTCAAGAATCATGAGAGAAAGAGCTAAAAGACCATGAAAATTTCAATGATCTATTTTTATATGGTAAATTTAGCCCCCACTTTAGTGAGAGGATGAACTTTCTTCAAACTCACACTAAAGTAGCCATGCAAATCAAGAGGGATCCAAATGCACTTATGCTAGCAAGATGGAAAAACGATGATCAAGAGGGATGATTAGGCCCCTAGGATTGAAGATCCCATGGAAAAATAAACATAAGAACAAATGAACACATATGTGAAAGAGAGATAGAAAAGGAAAAAGGAAAAGGTCAGATCAAGCTTCAATCATTTGTTCAGCTAGTTGTGAATCAGATCTAGGCTATTTGTGCAAAGAAGAAGATGCACACTCACTTTGGGGTGATAGAAATCATGGTTGTATGCTAGGTGAGAAAGCCCAAAAGGTGAGAAAGATACGCTAGTTGGTATGCCCTCACAAACACATAGGTGAATATGAGGAAAGTCGTGCCGTGAAATGGTATTCCTACTCAACCATATCGAAGTTATACCTACCTCCTGATAACTTTAATAAGACGCCACAAAGGACATTGTCGGTCCGTGCTTCATGAGACAAGCAAAGCTTTGTATGCATAGAACTCATGAACAAATAGGATGGTACCATAGGCATGCAAGCTATGTTATGCAAGGTGGCCATGTGAATGTAAAAATGTAAAATGTAAAAGGTGTTCAAAGGAGTCTTGTTAAGTTCATGCGAGGTCTATCACTTAGGGAATATTGTGTCTAATGTCTCCAAGAGAGGACCAATCAAAGAATATAATATTCACAACTTAGGCGGTGCAGTGTATCACATCAGGCTACTAAGAGGAATGTAATATGCTAAGATAGATCACACTTATGAAGGACATCATAGCCAATGTCATCCACAAAGTGACAAACACATTGTATGAAGTGATAAGGCTACACTAAGAACCAAGAATGCAAATGAATAATTCCAATGTATGCCCCCACTTTAAAGGAATTGCTACACACCATTTTGTGAGCAACTACTTTAAAGTAGCGAATGAAAATGCATAAAGAAAACCAAGACATGAGAGCCAACTTGGAAAGCCCCTATGCCAAGTCATATGTTTCCGAGTAAGGCTGCATCATGTGAAAGAAAAAGGAACACACCAAACACATAAGGGATCTATGGATTTGGGGTCAGTATGTTCGTTGTTGTAATGTTTTGATTAAATAGCTCAAAACTGTCATCATTCCCCAAATACATAGAACTGGAAGAATGACACAAAGAGAGTGAAAACAAAATAAAATCTGTTTCGGGTCAACATGGAAGAGACATTGTGGTCTCAACGCTTTGCATCATTTGAAAAAGGAGAAACACAAGCGAAAAGAAAACAAAAAGCGAAAGAAAAGGAAGAGCTTTTGGGTCAACATGAAAGAGATATTTCGGTCTCAATGCCTTGCATCATCTCCAAAAGGAAAACCCAAGAAAATACAAAGTAAAAAGGAAAAAGGGACCGATTAGGTCAACATGGAAGAGACATAGGGTGTCTCAATGCTTTGCACCATCCCCAAAAGGAAAACACAAAACAAAAGCAAAAAATAAATGGGCAAAGTATGACATATAGAAGAATGGAGGTACAAATACAGGATGTGCACAAAGAGAGAGAGAACATCAAACACACATTACGGGGGAACATGATATGCACATACAATCAAAGAAAAGAAAAAGAAAAAGGAAAAATATAAAAGGCTAGTTAAGGCAGATGCAAGTCAACTAGTTAACAAGTCATCTGCCTCACAATCATGTTCAATGTATTGTGAGGGTGGTTGATTGTCCAAGGGGAGAATTGCAAGCACTAAACTAGGGGAAATGCCAGGTTCTTCACTTGGTGTAGGAGATTTATCATTTAAGCTCATGGAAGAGGAAAATAGAGAATTTAGATTGTTATGCACCTCTTCATCTATTTTAAAGATCTCCTCCTCCTCCTCCTCCTCATCATCTAGATTAATCACAATGGGAGGACAGAGGGTAATTTCCAATGAAGGATGCATCAGGAGTTGTGGCTATTGTATCAGATCATTTTGCTGTTATGGTTGTAATGTACTTTCTTGTGGTGGGTCAAGAGGAGGAGGGTGATCAGGTATTGCTTCTGTCAAAGGAGGAGGTTGATTTTCTTTGTTTTCTTCTATTTGTGACTAACAAGCAAGGAGATGATGATGACGTCTATGCTCCCTAGCACCGCAGTTTCATTTAATTCTATTTTGAAGTTGTCAAGAGGTGTAAGAGTGGGTTGATCCACCATAGGATCCTTTTCTTCCCAAGGAGGAGGAATGGAAGGAACCAAAGGAGATGGTTCAATCACTTTCTCTTTGGCTTTATAAACTTGTTTAAGGTGAGGAGGAATGACAGGGTTGGTTTCATTATCTTGTGGGTGTTTAGACAATGAAGGTGAAGTGTTTATTGTTGGTTGCATTGTTTGTTCAGGTTTAGATTCAAGTTGAAGCATTGCCTCATCTAGAATAGGAGGAGCAAAATTGGATGGGGATATGTGGCGGAGAGACAATTTAGCTATTCATTTGGCTTTGAACTTTTGATAGGAAATGAAAAATAAATCTTTGCGAGGGGTGATGGGTTTCATAGGTTTAGGCCAAAAGGATTCTAAGGAAAAATTAACTTTAGAAGACAATGGATTAAAGCCACTATGGTGTATGGTAAATATCTCATTTTCAAGCAGAAACTTCAAACATTTGTGAACAACTAAAGGGATGACTTTCATCGAGCAAAGCCAAGGATGACCTAGCCGTAGATGAAACTGATTCAATTGTGGAATGATAGAAAATGTTACATCCAATTTATTAGGTCCTATTTGTAATGGGAGTACGATCGATCCAATTGTAGGGCACACAAAACCAGTATGTGTTTTAATCCATGTTGTTGGTTTGTCATAATCATCTTGATAGAGATCATGTAATACTAAAAATTCTTCCGTGATCACATTCTCGCCAGAGCCGAGATCTATTAATATCCAATTGGTGGGCTTATCATAGATGCAACTACCTTTGTAAAGAGGACCAGGTATGTGCAGGATCATGGGGGTCCAAACTAGGCCTCTAAGTGGCAATGAAAATTCAGAAAATAAGAGTTGGGAAACTTGACATAAAAATTTGAATAGGTTATTAACATAATTTAAAAAATATGTAGAAAATTGAATGTAGTTTCTAGGCTACTAGTCCTTTTTTGGAAAAAAGTAAATTTGTTTTGAGAAAATTTAAAATTTCAATGTAGTGGTACTAAATTTTTAGGAAAAAGATAAGGAGGTGTGTGTCTGACCACCCTAAGTACAAGAAAAAAATAATATTTTTTTTCTAAATTTTTAAATATAAGTAGAGGACACATGTTTGGATGTGCCAAATTTTTTTTTATAATTTTTTTCCACATAAATAATTAGTTATGATTTTTTTACTAGAAATTTTCAGAATTATTAAAACGTCTATGTCTGACCACAATAACTTGGTCAAAAAATTATGAAATTCATTTTTTTTATCCTATAGTATGCAAAGCATAGAATGTGGTGCATCTTGTAGATTCAAAAAATATTAAGTAGTTTGAAAGTTATAGAAGTTTTTCAATTAGGTTATCAATCGGGACTTCAGACATAATGTAGGTAGAAAATCAATAATAATAATTTATTTAATTCAAAATAAGGAAAAAGTTATAATGTTGGAAAGCTGACAATTTTTTCTATAAACCCTTTTCGTTTGATGAAATTCGGGTAAAAAAAATCGTCAGCCACAAGGGCGAACTTCTGAAAACTAAATAAATTTTCAAAAACATATTTTTTGGGTTGACTTTCCAGGTTAGGAAATCCTAAGCCTAATCCCAAATGGATATTCGTTTTGGTTTGGTAATTACCAAAACCAAAACGGATATCCATTACGAGATGGATATCCGTTATTACACTGATATCCGTTAATTATATATTTTTATATTATTTATAATAGATAATATTAGATAATATGTATTATATATATGTATTATGTATTTATAATACATAAATATATAATATTATGTATTATATATAATATATTATATAGTATATTATATATTATGTATTATTATATTCTGTATTATTATATTATATATTATATTGTATACTATATAGTACATATATTATTATATAATTATATTATATATTAATATATAATATTATAATATATATTATATATTATATATTATTATATTATATAATATTACATTATATTATATTATTATAATATATAATATTATGTTATATATATTAATATATATATTATATTATTATATTATACTATATAGTACATATTTTCTGTGTAGTATACTATATATTATATATAGTATACATATTAATTATTTAATATAGCATATAGTATATATATGAAATATGAAATATTATATTAATATTATGTAATATATATTATAAAATATATTTAATACATAGTATATATTATATATTTATTGATGTGTGGCCAATTCACAAAGAGAGAGAGAGAGAGGGAATGGGGGGGACTTGAGAGAGAGGGAGAGGGAAGGACCTTAGAAGTGGGAGTGAAAAACCTGAGGGATGGGGAGAGAGAGAGAGGGGGGGAGAGAGGGAGGTATAATATATTATATAATATATATGAAATATAATATATATTATATAATATATAATATTTAATAATTTAATATATATTATATATAATATATATTATATATTATATATTTAATACATTGTCTCCCTTTGAAAATGAGGCGGGCTTTTTCTAAGTAGAATTAGAAAAAGGTTGTCACATCAATCATATCCTATATCAGGTAACACTATTATTAAATAGATTTCCCATCACTTGCAATAATGGTAGGAGTTGAAATATAACTCGTATGGCCTTATAAATGCTTACAAAAAACTTAAAAGTAGCTAAATATTAATAATGATAGGATTTCCCATCAATTTTCCCACCAAGGAAGATGAGTTGTAAAGAAAACTTAAAAGCAACTAAATATTAATAAGACCAAGGAAAATGTACCGCCGATGACAAAATTATTGATGTGAGGCCAATTAACAAGAAAGAGAGAGAGAGAGGGAGTGGGAGGGACTTGAGAGAGAGGGAAAGAGAAAGACCTTAGAAGTGGGAGTGAAAGACTTGAGAGGGATGGGGAGAGAGAGCTAAGAGGGAGCTCTGAGAGAGAGAGGGGGGAGAGAGGGAGGTATATAGGGAAGGAGAGAGATATATATAGTTTGGAGGGAGAGGGAGCGATGGAGAGAGAGAGAGTGAGAGAGAAAGACTTGAGAGGGAGAGAGGGAGAGATTCTTGAGAGGGAGATGGAGAGAG
The DNA here is from genome assembly GCA_007258455.2 of Sequoia sempervirens. NCBI lineage: Eukaryota > Viridiplantae > Streptophyta > Pinopsida > Cupressales > Cupressaceae > Sequoia > Sequoia sempervirens. The sequence continues at coordinate 94,486 of VDFB02139459.1, read as the reverse complement.
GGAGAGAGAGAGGGAGAGAGAGAGAGAGAGAGTTCAAGAGAGAGACTTGAGAGATAAAGAGGGGGGCCTGAGAGTGAGAGGGAGAGAGAGAGAGTCCTGAGAGGGAGAGAGAGAGGAGAGAGAGCAGGAGGAAAAGATGGAGAGAGAGAGTTGAGGAGAGAGAGAGAGAGAGAGAGAGAGAGAGCTCTAAGAGACTTGAGAGAGAGATGGGTGGGAGGAACCTAAGAGTGAGAGGGAGAGATAGATGGAGAGTTGAGATAGAGAGAGGGACGAAGAGAGGGGGAGAGAGGGAGAGAGGGGGAGAGAGGGGGAGAGAGGGAAACAGAGAGACCTGAGAGAGAGGGAGAGAGAGAGTTGAGAGGAAGAGTGTTTTCCCGTGTTGGGACGGGCTCTAGAATAAGAAGTGATACAACCATCAAACAAAACCATTACAACTCAATTCAACATTCATGCCATTAAAACCTTCAAGTTTAATAACATGTCATTAAATCATTCATGTAAAAGACCATAAAATCATCATGAATAAGAATCACTATCTTCCAATCATGGTACATAAACAAGAACATTATGCAACTTTCAAACAAAATCCTTAGAAGAAATCAAGATATATGTTAATTAGATTGTTCATGTGAAATCTATACAATGATTATGGTCGATAAGTAAGTCATCAGTCAACCATGATGCATGAATAAATAGTATATATATACACACTATATACATTAACAAACACTAAATTAATAGATTATTTAATATTTATTACTAAATTTTTGTCTCATCATTATACTATTAAATATTCATAAATTCAACACTAAAAATATCCATCCAACCAAATTCTTTATAAAATATCCATCCAACAAAATTCTTTATAAAATATCCATCCAAGATCATTTTTTTTTATAAATATAAGATCATTGTCTTAATAAAGTTTTATGGCTCTTAGTTGCATCTATTCATTTCTTTGTGTTTTCCTCTTTAGATTGAGATTGTCTCTTTTCCTCTAGCCATCGTTGATGCTCATCTAAGTCCACTTCCATGGACCTACACACATCAACAACAGTTTGCATTTTTGATGCAAAACACCTCAATAATGGGTGAACACATTCTTTGTTTTGAATAGCGTTAACTTGATCCTGAATGGTTCTAACATTCACATCAACTTGTTCTTGAAAGCGAGCACCATCGGGTGCAGGTGGTGGAGGTGGGGGATTTTGAGGTGGAGTGGGTGGAGGTGGAGTGATTGGAGCTGGAGGGCGTGGATCCATGATTTAGATATAAGTGAACTTGCATTACATTAAAATGCAAGATGCATGTTTAAAATCCCCTTAAACCATTCAATATAAATGACTTAATTGAATACAAATGAAAAAATGTGTGAAACTCATTTATGTCTAAGGGGTGTAAATGGAAAACAAATAATTGTTAAAGTGATGTGAAATCTCATTGAAAAATACATTAAATTTTTACCTCGTTGTAATGTGGAAGTGTTAAGCTCAAAATTGATTCAAAAAAGGTGGAAGTTTTAAGCTCCAAATTGATTCAACAAAGGTGGAATTTTTACGCTCTAAATTGCCAATACTAAGTGAATATGTATACATAGTTAGTAATGGTTAAACAAAACTTGTCCCTGCAGCCATAGAGAAATGGGAAAAGTTAATGGGTAATAATTGATGGGCTGTGTGGGAGGCTATCATTTGTATATGATTCAATATAATAGCCTCCTGCATAGCACATGATTATTACCCATTCACTTCACCCATTTCCCTATGGTTGCAGGGACAAGTTTTGTCTGGTTAGTACTAACAATGGATCCAAATTCACCAAGAATTGGAAATTTAGAGCACTTCCAACAAGGATCCTTTCTATTTTGAGAGCCGAGGAGAGTCAAAACAATTAAAAAATTAATAAAAAACAAATTGTTTAGCAAAGCAATACTAATTTAAAAATAAGAAACAAAGCAAGAATTTAAGAAACATGAAAATAAGTGATAAAGAATAATGAAAAATAGACAAGAATGTAAAACAATTTAAAAAAATGGAGAAAGGAGGTAATGAAAGTTCTATTTTATGTTTGTTTAGTATGCTAGGTTCAATTTTATGTTTTTTTTCTAGTAATAAAGGTTCCATTTTTTTGTTTGATGTTTTTTTTTGTTTTTCACTAACTAGGGTTTCAAATATTTTTGTCACTTTAAATAGAAATGAAAAAATTCAAAAAATCTACAAAGAATGAAAAAAAAATCTTAAATTTATCACTAATTAGCACAAAAAATTGAAAAAATGCAAAAAAAAGATACCTGGAGGTCGCTACTTGACTGCTGCGTTACCAAAATGAGGAAGAATTCACATTATAAATTCCTCAAAGAAATGGATATCCGTTACAAACGGATATCCATTTCGTGGAAGTACATTATATTCCCATGTGGCTTCAATTAATTGGATAAAAAATGGATATCCGTTTATTATATCATAAATTTATTGTATACATATAATATATTATATATTATATTATAATATATTATATATTATATTATAATATATAATATATATTATATATATTATATATTATAATATATATTATATGTTATATATAATATATATTATAATATATATTATATGTTATATAGTATATAAATTATAGAATATATATTATATATTATATATTATATATCATATAATATATATGAAATATATTATATATTATATTTAATACATTGTCTCTGTTTGAAAATGAGAGAACAAAACAAATATCCGCTAAAAATGGATATGCGTTAATATCGGATATCCATTATGCAACACCATATTGATTTTTCATAGGGAATCAATATCCAAAGGAGTTAATAACGAATATCCATTTTTTTAATTATAAATTTATTACATATAAATATACTATATATTATATATTAAATATATTATAGTATATATTATATATAAATATATTATAGTATATATTATATATAATATATACTATAATATATATTATTTATATTCTAGATATATTGGATATATATTAAATACATTATATTATATATTCAATACATCGTATCCCTTTGAAGCCTCCATCTCCCTTTCAGATATATTGTTTAGGGTTTAGGGAGAGAGGGAGAGTGGGGGAGAGGGAGAGAGTGGGAGAGAGGGTGGGAGAGGGTAGTAGAGAGTTGGAGAGTGGGAGAGGGTGGGAGAGGGTGGGAGAGAGTGGGAGAGGGTGGGAGAGAGTGGGAGAGAGGGTGGGAGAGGGTAGGAGAGAGTGGGATAGGGTGTGAGAGGGTGGGAGAGAGAGTGCGAGAGGGGTGGGAGAGGGTGGAAGAGAGTGGGAGAGAGTGGGAGAGGGTGGGAGAGGGTGGGAGAGTGGGAGAGGTGGGAGAGTGGGAGAGTGGGAGAGAGGGTGGGAGATGGTGGGAGAGGGTGGGAGAAGGTGGGAAGGGTGGGAGAGAGGGATGGAGAGGGTGGTAGAGAGTGGGAGAGAAGTGGGAGGGTGGGAGAGGGTGGGAAGGTGGAAGAGGGTGGGAGAGTGGGAGAGGGTGGGAGAGGGGTGGGAGGGGATGCGAGAGGGGGAAAGGGGATAGGGGAGAGAGGGTGAGGGTGAGAGAGGTTCGAGAGGGTGGGAGGGAGTGGGAGAGGGTGGGGAGAGGGTGAGAGATGGTGGAAGTGTGAGAGGGTGGGAGAGAGGGTGGGAGAGAGTGGGAGAGGGTGGGAGGGTGCAGAAGAGTGGGAGGCGGGAGGGGTGGGAGAGAGGGTGGGAGGGAGTGGGAGAGGGTGTGAGAGGTGGGAGAGGTGGGAAGGAGTGCGAGGAGGGTGGGAGAGGTGGGAGAGAGTTGGAGAGTGGGAGAGAGAGAGTGGGAGGGTGGGAGGGTGAGAGAGAGTGGGAGAGAGGTGGGAGGGGTGGGAGAGAGGGTGGTGGGAGGTGGGAGAGAGTGGGAGAGAGGGAATTCAGGAGGGAGTGGGAGATGGTGGGAAGGTGAGAGAGAGTGGGAGGGTGGTGAGGGTGGCGAGGAGGGTGGGAGAGAGGGTGGGAGGGGTGGGATTAGGAGAGAGTTGGAGGGTAGGAGAGGTTGGAGAGAGTTGGAGAGTGGGAGGGTGGGAGGAGAGAGGCGGGAGAGAGGATGGGAGAGGGTGGGAGAGAGTAGGTGGGAGAGAGTGGGTGGGAGAGTGGGAGAGAGGGTGGGAGAGGGTGGGAGAGAGGGAGAGTGGGAGCGAAATAGAGAGTGGGTGTAGGGTTTATAGAATGGGATACTATATATTATTTATGTATTATATTAAATGTATTAATATAATATTAATATATATAATATATATTATATATATTAATATATATAATAATATATGAATATATATTATATATTAATATATATATTTATATATATATGTATTAATACATAATAAATATTAATATATAATATTTATATATCATATGTCAAAAGAAATCATAATTCTTAAAGTTCAAATAACGAATATCTGTTTTGTGTATTAGTGGTTTACGTAGCAAAATATATTAATATTAATATATAATAATTAATATTATTATATATATAATATATATTAACATATAATATATAATATATATTAACATATAATATATTATATATTATATGTTAATATATATTATATATTAAAATATAATATATAATGTATATTAATATATAATAATATATATGTGGGAGGTTGGGTGGGCTCTCCCTCCCTCCTTTCTTTATCCCATCTCCGCATTGACATGTTAGGAGGGCAAGCTGGGAGTTGAGGTGGTGGCAAGGAAAGGGCCAAGGGGGATGCAGAGGAGTGTGACTAGGAGGATGGTCACGTGATGGAGGTGACAATTCTCTTGACAGACTTCGAGGATGCCTTAGGCATCATTTCCTGGAGGCCGTTTAATGTGGATTAAATGCGGCATGTGTGGAGGGGAGTCATTAGCAAGGATGGCGACAGGCTAGTACATGGCAGCAATTGAAATGTAAAGTTTAAGTGGGCAATTTATCTCCTTAATCTCATTCATCTATACTATTTATACCGGTTAGTGGAGATTTTAGTGGCTGACTCTAGTGGCGGATTCTATTTTCTCTGGAGGTGGTGTTCATGGCGAAGCATTCTTGCTTTGTCATTGAAGTCTTCGTGGATGGCATGGCAAAGTTTGGGGTGGGCACGCCAATATCTCTAAAATATTTGACTGGACAAGCCTCCTTTAGAGAAGTAAAAGACCAACGGCTGAAGCAGATTCTCACAACCAAGGACCTGCTAGTCTTGGTGGCGACAAAAATGATCTTGGGAGCTAGTCATTTGGCTAACAAGGAGTTTGACAGGGACAATCTTCACATCTCTTCTTGATTTTTGGCATATATGTTGTTGGTTAAGATGTTTCGCAAGGATCTAGTGGGTGGGGTAAATGAGTTGTTAAGTTTTGTTGTGGAGGGCAGAGGTGTTCCAAGGCCGAGTGACTTTGCAGCTATTCGAGGTTTGGATGAGGCCGTAAAGCTTTTCTCGTTCCTTCTTGACTTGAGCGGTCTGGCATTGAGTAGACATAGGATGGTGGCGGTGGTGGCCATTGAATTCTTGAAGAAATTCTTCGGCCTGATGGCTGTGGGTGGTGTCGAGTGGGTAAAAGTCTTTCAAGATTTTGTTGTTTTAAAAAAAAAATCTGTGAATGCCTTTATGTAGATGTTGGTTCTGGTAGTTTTTAGAGTTTATCTCTATGGTCCAATGGCATTTTCTAGTCTCGGGGTTTGTAATTTCGGTCTCTTAATGGTCATTTTGTGAATTTTGGGTGCTTGGGACTTGTCTGTTCATGGTCAGGGCTGAACCTCTCTAGCTTTTTGGGTTGGTAGATGGCTCTGGTGGTGGGGTGGTGGATTCTGGAAGGAGGGGTCTTCTATTTTTGGTTGGCTGGGCCTTGTTTTGGCCGTCTTCGGGGTGGTTTTCTAGTATAGGTGGTTGGGTTGGGTTTGCTGGTAATTAATGGCGGAAGCTTTCCTGCATTTGCAGAAAATTGTACTCTTTTTATTTAAATATATAAATCAAACTTGCGTATCAAAAAAAATAAAAAAATATAATAATATATATTATACATTGATATATAATATATATTATATAACATATGATATTGTAATAACAGAGGTGACAGATATCCGTCTATAACGGATATTCATTTTTTTTATTAGTGGGTTATATACTTGGATGAGCAACAATATATATATTAAAATATAATATATAACATATAATATATATTATATATTAATATATAATATATATATTAACATATAATATATAATATAATATATTAATATATAATATATAATATAATATATTAACATATAATATATAATATAATATATATTATGTATTAAAATATAATATATAATATATAATATATATTGATATATGATATATATTATATAACATATGACATTATAATAACACTAGAGGTGACGGATATCCGTTATAGACAGATATCCGTTTTGTAGGTGCAAATTGTTAAGACTTAGGGCCATGTCGGTTAGATCACATAATAGATATCCATTTTGCAAGTTATATAAAAAACAAAAAAGGGACTGTTTTGAGTATTTCAATGGTCCCTACATTCTTTTTGTCATAATAATCTCATGTTTTCTATCCGCATCAGATGAAATTCAACTTTTCAAAGATTCTCTTACACTTTTTGTAGAATTCCAATCAATTGTGTGTGTTTTTTTTGTTTGTGCAATGGGGAGCAGTAGTCGACATAAGAGAAAAGGTAAAAGGAAACTTACAACAAATCAAACTGAAGCATATATAGCAAAAGATAAAGAAATTCATAGGAAAAGAAGACAAGGTATGCAAAATATTCAAATTGAAGCTTCTTCCAAGCCATTGAATGTTAATTCAAGTGAAGATAAAATAGGAATTGAAAATATTGAACATCATATTCAAATTGAAAATGAAAACATTGAAATTGAAAATGAAAATGTGAACAACATTGCGAATGGAAATTTTATTCAAAATGAAATTTTTATTGAAAATGTTGAAAATGAAAATGTGGTTGAAAATGAAATTATTTTTGACAATGAAAATGTTGTTCAAAATGAAATTGTAATTGATAATGTTGAAAATGAAAATGTTGAAAATGAACCTTATGCAACACCTAATTACAAAAAAACCCCTAAATGGTTGGTTGAAATAGATGAGAACATAATTGATAATCTTCAAGGAAAAAGGTCACAACCAATGATTTATTTATGGGCTACAAAATTGTTCAATGAATTCTTTTTCAGTAAGACATTAACCGAACAATGCCAACTTTTTGTGCAATTACTTAAAATTTACAAAATGAGACCATTATTAAAAAATTGAAGATTCATCTCACAAAAAAACTGCAAAAAATAGTCTTATTGTAAAAAGTATTTTTAATGCTCTAACCTCTATTGGAAAGACTAGTAAGGAAAAAGATAAAAGAGCTGCTCGAAGAGTGATCACAACCTCACTAGTAAGCCATCATTTGAAAAATGCTCATTTAATGAGACAAACTTGTATTGATTTTAACTTAAATTGTAAAACATTGAATAGAGCACTATCAAGAAGAGGAAGACTCGATAGTGCTCTTCAAAATGATACGCGGGCTTTTAGTGGGAGGCTTCCACATGTTGATAAAAAGCTAACCGATAATGTAAATATGCAAATTGAACAATATTGGAATTCTCATTCTAGAGTATCACCGAACGTAAAGAATGTTTTAAAGTTATGAATTGGCAATAGAGATCATACACTACATCCTAAATTTTTTTTGGAATGTAGCCAAATAATTTTGTACAAACAATTTTTTCAAGAACATCCACATTTGCAAATATCACAAAGGGATTTTGAGTCTTGCAAACCATTTTATTATGTTCCTATTAAGGTTCGTAATACATGTTGTAAATACCATGTTGAGTTTTCAATGTATCATGAATTGTTATGCCATATTTGTTCTACTATGCATATTGACGAAATGTTGTAGGAGTGTCATGCAGTGCAACTTCCCAAGTCATCCAGGGAGTTGTTAGATTCATTTTTATGCATTAGAGGTGATGGTTTCTTATTTTATAAAAATGACTATTTAAATGAAATGTGTTTGCAATGTGGTGGTTTATTGAAGTTTGTAACATGCTTTCATGAGTGCAACGATCATGATTTTGGTAACAAAATTGTTGAGGAAAACAAATATGAGATAGTGAAATACACAATGAAGAGTGGAGGTGAGGGTTTTAGATGCAACTTGGTTGCAAGAGAGGTAACTGTTGCTGATTTTATTTCAGATTTTAAGAAAAATCTTTTCTATAAGTATGCAAGGCATAGCCACAGGTCGTAGTGGTTGGATCGACAATTCAGGATGTGTAAGGACTCTTTCCCCATTGGAACTATTGTATCTGCAGTTAATTTTTCTAAAAATTACACATTGCAACCACAAAATGAAGTTCAATCACAATATTATAATTCTATTAAAATTGCTATTTTTGTCCACATAACATACATGCATGCCCTTGATAGTACATGAGAGGACAAAAAGATAATAATGGAGTACCATTTTTACATGAGTGATGATAGATCTCATTCATACGAGTTTGTACAACATTGTTTTGAATTTTTTTTTGAGTTATTGCAAGAAAAAGGAATTGTAATGGGTCAACATTTGATTTGGTTAGATAACTGCATAGGGAAATTCAAGAATGCTCGCATGTTTTATTGGTTGAGTAGGATGCATATAGAGAGGGGTGTACCACATATTTGAAGTTTTTTTGAAGCTGGGCATGGAAAAGGTGAGCATGATGGTGCAAATGCATGTGTGAAGAGAGCTTTGGTTAAGGAAAAAATGAAAATTAGAGGTGGTGCAACATTTAGTGATGCACGTTCTATTGTGGATTGTGTAAGGAAAATCAGATGCGGAAAACAATTCTCCTAATGTCAATACCTTAGGAAAGAATGTAGATACACTTTAAAATTTACAATTACAGTCCAATTAAGATGCACTATGAAACAGACAACAAAAAAAAAGCATTTGACAGTCACACATGAACACCAGATATACGTGGGAAAACCCTTACGAGAGAAAAACCCACCACACCAAGAGAAATCACTTTGTATTACAATAATGAAATTACATACAAATCTTAGACTTATCTTTCTAGTGTCATTATACAACAACATTCACCATTAACATTCTTGTACATAAATATTCACGTTACAGTCCACATAATTCATCCACTGATACAATCACTCAACAACCTATTGTTTCAACCTAACCAATTACTAATTGTAATCACAGAGTATATCCATGTCAAACTTTGTCTATAGAAATTCCTCACAGAACCGTCGCAACTGACTATCTTCCAACTATTCCCCTTCGGCTCCTATTCATCCACAAGACTCCACATAGGATGGTCAACCGGTCAACAAAATTCGTATTGTATTGGCATCTCGGTGAGACACTAATAGTGTCTCGCCGATGCCACATATACTTCATACTGATGTTGCCAAGAGTCATCATAGTCACCAAGATGTTCTATCGAGCTTCAAGAGATACACTGAGTCATCATGCAGTCGCCCTGACCTATCGCTTTCATAGGAGATCATAGCGAGACATCAAAGGTTACAGCGAAGTCATAATGAGCTCCAAAGAATAGTCAGCAAGACAAGAGCTTATCACCGAGATGTTTCCCTGTGATCATTAAGTTACCCCGAAGATTCTTCAACATCGGCAAGACTCATCAGAGTCGCTAGGACTTCTTACTGAAAACACAGTGTTCCACCAATGACCACCATTCAACAAGAGTTACACCGAAGACTAACACTTGAGTCTTCGTTGCTGAGACATATTCACATCGGTAGGAAATCTTACCGATGGCACTTCCTTCGGCCAAGTCTTCCTGATGAAACAAACCAAACACTGTTGGCGTAACATTTTCTTTCGCGGTGACTTCTCACCGAGCCAACATGAGTTACCCCAAGGACCACACAGTAAATGCTGTCGGCAAGACATTAACACTTCACTGAGACATCTTAGTGAGAACCTTTAGCTTCATCGAAGACCATAGTCGCCAAGAGTCTTGCTGATACACAATTGAATGGCCTGTCGGCCAAAGGTCTCTCGAGCGCTATGAGGTCATAGCGAGTACTCCTTGTCACAACAATAGTCTTCATAGTAACCGTTCAGAAAGACTCCTGCAAGGTCACAACAACCTGTGGAACCCATCATGATACACACTGCTTATCGGCCAGACATTGTAGCTGTCACACCAACTTGGCTCTAATGGAGGTTTCAGCCTGGTGAGGCACATATTTCCAACAATCTCCCACTTGACAAAGATCATACAGGCACCTCCAGAGCACAACATAACTTACTGAAAATCATGGGCACTAAGGCCCATAGAACTGGCACACCACCTGAACTTGTCTGTGCTCACTAGCTTTGTCAATGAATCTGCAACATTATCCAAAGTATTAACCTTTTCCAAACTAACCTTTCCATCCTCAACCATATCTCGTACAAAGTGGTACTATACATCAATATGTTTCGTCCTGGCATGGAAAGTTGGGTTCTTTACTAGACAAATGGCATTCTGACTGTCACATAAAATAGTTATTTCCCCTGCATCAAAACCAATGTTAGAACACAAACGTTTCAACCATACAGCTTCTTTACAAGCATGAGTAGCTGCCATGTATTCAGCCTCTATAGTGGACAAAGCGACTACAGCCTGCCACTTACTCATCCAACTCACTGCACCACCATTCAACATGAAAATGTATCCACTGGTGGACCTCCTGCTGTCAATGTCCCCTTCCTAATCAGAATCAACATAACCACGAATGCTGAGAGTCCTCTATGATTCAACCGAATTCCCATGGTAACACAAAAAATTTGAAGTTCCCTTCAAATACCTAAACACTCTCTTCACAACATCCCAATGCGTTTCTTCCGATTAGCCATAAATCGACTAAGTACTCCCACTGCTAGCAGTAATCCTTGTATAGACCATTGCATACATAAGACTACCTACTGTACTTGCATAAGGTACATTGGTCATGTCCTCCATCTCAGTAGGAGATTTTGGAGTCCTCAACAGATAGCTTCGTTCCATGCATTATTGGAACCACTAGCTATTTGCAATCATTCATACAAAATCTCTCAAGAATAGTTCTCATATACTTACTCTGACGAGCCATAGTTTTTATTCTTCCTGTCCCTGGTTATCTCCATCCCTAGAATATACCTTGCTACACCAAGATCCTTCATTTCAAACTTAGCAGACAACTGAGACTTAAGATCATAAATCATTAGCTTGCTATTTCCTATGAACAACATATCATCAACATAAAGAGCAATAACAAGTACTTGATCACTTTCATCTTTATAATATACACAGTGATCAGATTTTGATCTCACAAATCCCAAAGATAATACAAATGTATCAAATTTCTGGTACCACATTCTAGGTGACTGCTTTAACCCATACAGAGACTTATTTAATTTGCATACCAGTTTTTCTTTACCTTTCTCAACAAAGTGCTCAGGCTGGGACATATAGATTACTTCTTCAAGATCACCATGAAGAAATGTTGTCTTCACATCCATCTATTCAACCTCTAAGTCATATGCTGCTGCAAGTGACAAAAGAAATCTAATGGACGTCAGCTTTGCTATAGGAGAAAATATTTCCCCATAATCGATTCCCTCTACCTGGGAATAACCCTTTGCAACCAGTCTTGCCTTGTACTTTTCTACACTGCCATCCAGACCAATCTTTTTCTTAAATACCCATTTGCAGCCAACAACCTTTCTGCCTTTAGGCAAGGGCACCAGACTCTAGGTTTCATTCTTATCTAAAGATGCCATCTCTTCTTCCATGGCTTCCAACCAAGAATCTGAATCAAACATTTTAAATGCCTCTTTCACAGTCCTATGCTCATCAGTACTAGAAATCAAAGCATAGGCACAAGTAGAATCAATAAGTGAGAACCCATACCTATCTGATTGTTTTCTTTCTCAGGTTGACCTCCTCACTTGTTGACGCTGAGGTTCTTCTTCTTCAGAACTTTTAGAATTGCTCGAGCTCTCATCAGTTTCAGGTACATTTTGAATTTCCAATTCTTCTTTCTCAGGTGTAGGAGGAATTATTGCTACATCCTTATTGTTATCTGACTGCAGATCCAAAGTGGAAGGTTTCAGCTCACGAAAGATTACACTTCTACTGTATACAACCTTCTCCATGTCAGGATTCCAAAGCTTGTATCCCTTTATGACAACGCTATAGCCAATAAAAATACATTTGACAACCTTGTTCTCCAATTTAGATCTTTTCACATCCAGCACATGAGCATATGCCTCACAGCCAAAAACACAAACATTTCTAAGTGAGGGCTTCTTACCAGACCATGCTTCCAAAGGTGTTTTCTCAACAAGAGCAGAATTTGGAGAACGATTGATTAAATAACATGCAATAGATACAACCTCAACCTAGAATTTCTCCTCCAAGCCAACACTACTGAGCATACTTTGTGCTCTCTCCATCACTGTCCTATTGAACCTTTCAACAACTCCATTCTGTTGTGGAGTATAAGGTGTAGTCTTATGTATTTTGATTCCATAGTCTTTACAATATCTTTCAAATTCATCAGAACATAATTCACTACCATTATCAGTCCTTAAACATTTTATTTTTCTACCAATATGATTTTCAACAAGGTTCTTAAATTCGTTAAATCGACTGAACACTTCTGATTTACTTTTCAAGAAATAAACAAATGCTCTTCTTGAATAATCATCAATGAACGATACATAGTATCTTGATTTAGACAAAGAAGGAACATCTACTGGACCAAACACATCCGAATGAATATAGTCTAACAAACTAGAAGATTTATGAGGATTGGAATAAAACGAAACACAGTGCTTCTTTCCATATATACAGTGTTCATAGAATTCAAATTCAAGATTACAATCTTCGAGCCCCTCAACCAGGTTTTTATTCTTCAAGGTTTTTAAACCTTTTTCTCTTATGTGGCCTAACCTATGATGCCAAAGCATAGTCTTCTCTGTAGGAAGTTTTACTTCCATAGAGTTTACAAAATTAGGGATATTTCCCTCTTTACCTTCATGAGCAACTTTTAGTGACTTTCCAGAGACACTGTTACATTGAATAGCCTATGCATCTAGCTTGTATAGGGTACCAATTCAAGCAACTCTAGCTAGCACCATTGAACCTCTAGTCATCTTGCAACCACTTCCAGAGAATGTAACTTGTACACCAATATCATTTAGCATACTTACAAACAATAGATTTCAAGCCAGACTTGGTATGTGCATAACATTATTAATTCCCTTTACTCTGCCATCAAGGAATTGTATCCTAACTTTTCCATGGCCAACAATCTCCAAAGTTGAATCACTTGCTAGGTACACCTTTCCACCATCGTATTCTTCATACTTTGTGAACCATTCTCTGTGAGATGTCATGTGGAACGATGCTCCAGAATCAATCAGCCAGACATCATCGGATGCCTGAGTTGCCAAGGCTACAATGAAGGAATCACCATCACTGTGAGAAGAACCATTATCAGAAGAGCCCTTCTTCTTCTTTTTCTCCTTTTTACAATCCCTTCAGACATGACCAGGTTGCCCACAGTTCCAACACTTCACCTTGAACTTCTTGCCAAGAGACTTTGATCTCCCTTCTGATTTTGATTTGGACCTCTTACCTTTCTCCTTCGATCTTCCTTTGACAGCAAGAGCTTCCTTCACCATCTCAGAAGATTTGCTTCTCATCTCTTATGACAACAAAGATGCAACAACATCTTCCATCTTGAAACTGGATGTTGTACTCCCAATCACCATCACTAGATGATCCCATGAGTCTGGCAAAGAACACAATAGAAGCATACAACGATCCTCTTCTTTAGTCTTCACACCAACAAATGTCAATTGAGCATTCAACATATTAAATGCGTTCAAATGATCAGCTATAGACCCTCCTTCCTGAATTCTCAAAGAGTATAGTTTCTTCCTCAGGAATAGTTTATTCACCAAGGACTTCCCCTGATAAATAGACGCCAGTCTCTTCCACAAGGAAGATGTAGTCTTCTCCTCATGCACATTCAAAAGCATTGAGTTTGCCAAGCAGAGCCTTATCATCCCTTTAGACTTTCTATTTGCAAGGTCCCAAGCTTCTTGCTTCATGCCTATAGATTTTACTCCAGCCACAACAATCCAAAGATCACAGTCAACAAGAAGATCCTCCAACTTGAGTTTCCACAACTCAAAGTTACTGCCATTGAATTTCTCTATTTCAAACTTTCTAGATGTACTAGCCATCTTAACCTATAATCAAAAATAACAATCTCTACAGGACTCCCACTGAAAAAGAATTGACTCAAAAAACCCAATGTACCCACAAGGATAACACAACTGGCCAAGTTCTGATAGCACTTGTAAGAAAAATAAAATGCGGAAAACAATTCTCCTAACATCAATACCTTAGGGAAGAATGTAGATACACTTTAAAATTTACAATTACAGTCCAATTAAGATGCACTATGAAACAGACAACAAAAACAAAGTATTTGACAATCACACATGAACACAGATATACATGGGAAAACCCTTACAGGAGAAAAACCCACCACACCAAGAGAAATCACTTTGTATTAAAGTAATGAAATTACATACAAATCCCAAACTTATCTTTCTGGTGTCATTATATAGCAACATTCACCATTAACATTCTTGTACATAAATCTTCACGTTACAATCCACAAAATTCATCCACTGATACGATCACTCAACAACCTATTATTTCAACCCAACCGATTACTAACTGTAATCACAAAGTATATCCATGTCGAACTCTGTCTGTAGAAATTCCTCATAGAACCGTCACAACTGACTGTCTTCCAACTGTTCCCCTTCGGCTCCTCCTATTCATCCACGAGACTCCACATAGGATGGTCAACCGGTCAACATAATTCTTATTGTATTGGCATCTCAGTGAGACACTAACAGTGTCTCACCGATGCCAGATATACTTCATATTGATGTCGCCAAGAGTCATCGTAGTTGCTAGGATGTTCTATCAAGCTTCAAGAGATACACCGAGTCATCATGCAGTCGCCCTGACCTATCACTTTCGCTAGGAGATCATAGCGAGACATCAAAGGTTACAGCGAAGTCATAACGAGCTCCAAAGAATAGTCAGAAAGACAAGAGCTTATTGCCAAGACGTTTCCCCATGATCATTAAGTTACCCCGAAGATTCTTCAATATCAACAAGACTCATCAGAGTCGCTAGGACTTCTTACCGAAAACACAGTGTTCCACCGATGACCACCATTCGACAAGACTTACATCGAAGACTAACACTTGAGTCTTCGTTGCTGAGACATATTCACATCGGTAGGAAATCTTACCGATGGCACTTCCTTCGGCCAAGTCTCCCTGATGAAACAAACCAAACATTGTCGGCATAACATTTGCTTTCGCAATAACTTCTCACCGAGCCAACATGAGTTACCCTGAGGACCACAGAGTAAATTTTGTTGGCAAGACATTAACGCTTTGCTAAGACATCTTAGCGAGAACCTTTAGTTTCACCGAAGACCATAGTCACAAAGAGTCTTGCTGATACATGATTGAATGGCTTGTTGGCTAGAGGTCTCTCAAGAACTATGAGGTCATAGCGAGTACTCCTTGTCACATCGATAGTCTTCACAGTAACCATTTGACAAGACTCCTGCAAAGTCACAGCGACCTGTGCAAACCATCATGATACACACTGCTTGTCGGCCATACATTGTAGCTGTCACACTGACTTGGCTCTAATGGAGGTTTCAGCTTGTATAGTTTGAGGCACATATTTCCAACATATTGGTGTACCTATGCACTATCATGAGGAGGGACACTTGATTCACAAGTCAGTAGTTTCTTTTGGTTGGTTGAGGAGGGCACAATGGGAGACAAAATGGAATGTCAAACAATTAGAGATTCTTCAAAGATGCATTCAGTTCAAAGCTCAGATGTGAGTGCATGGACCATATGGACATGAGAGATGGCTTGTTTTTGTCAGAATTGTATTCAGTGTGATTGGGATCAGTGAGATTCAAGTGAATGGGTAGATACATGGATTCCACAGTACCTAACCCATTTATCTATAGCACAATCCTCATTACAAGATGTAATGGAAAGTTCACTTCAGGACAGCCAGGACATGTCTATGCAGTTGTAGCACTGTGGGGAATGAAGACGGATCAAACTATTGGTTGGCACGATGTGTACAGGGAAAGAAAAATCTAACACAATTGATGACAAATGATGATGGCTTCATGTATCCTATAGGTTCAATTTTTGTTTCTCGAACTTGGTTGCATTACCATTTCACCATCATTTAGGTTGTTTACAATAATATAGATTTGTTATTCTAAGTATATTTAGATGTTGATAAAAAATTTATGATCACACAGGTTCAGTTGTTGTTTTCAAAACTTGGTTGCGAACATATATGATTAGAAAGAATGACGTACCTGCATTTGAAGACTATGAGAAACACAAAACCATTATGATGTATTCTCACCTTGTTATAGCAACAAATGTTAAGTTATTGAGACATCATGCTAGACCAAAAAAAAAAAAAAAATGGACAATTAGTAGTGTTGATCATGAAGCATTACTGGAAACTCTAAACGTAAGAGATGCCCCTGCAAGGACACTTGAGTAGCAGATCATTTGTTGTATGAGAGAAGTATGATATTATTCATCACATTTTGATATTGTTTATCTACTAAGGTTCATTATTTAGGTTGTTTAGAATAATATAGATTGGTTATTCTAAGCATCTTTTATAGTTTGCATTACCATTTCATCATCATTCAGGTTGTTTAGAATAATATAGATTTGTTAGTCTAAGCATCTTTTCTATTGTGACAATATAGATATCTCATTTGAAGTATATTGGGATGTTCCTAGCATGATAGATCATGGACTTACTGCAACAATAGCCAACTCTGATCATTTGGGAGAGGTATGCGACATATTAGAATAATATAGATTGGTTATTCTAAGCATCTTTTATAGTTTTCATTACCATTTCATCATCATTCAGGTTGTTTAGAATAATATAGATTTGTTAGTCTAAGCATCTTTTCTATTATGACAATATAGATTTCTCATTTGAAGTATATTTTGATGTTCCTAGCATGATAGATCATGGACTTGCTGCAACAATAGCCAACTCTGATCCTTTGGGAGAGGTATGCGAGAGATTAGAATAATATAGATCGGTTATTCTAAACATCTTTTATAGTTTGCATTACCATTTATTCATCAATTAGGTCATTTAGAATAATATAGATTTGTTATTTTAAGCATCTTTTCTATTGTACATAGTTTGACTGCTACCTTAATGGTTTGTATAGGTGGTTCACTCCAGAACGTCAACATGCTACTCTTGTGGAAGAGTGTGTCGACTGTGAATGTAATGCGAGCTCTATTTCCTTCCCCTATTGGGAAATGACTAAGTATTAGGGTCGTTTGTTGTATGCCTACATGGCATTTTCTAAATCCTATATTTGATAGCAATTATTGAATGATAGTATCATGCATATTGTGTACACTTTACGTGTATTCAAGTGTATACTTTACAACTTATGTGTATACTTTGTCACTTATGAGTATTACAATGTATACTTTACGACTTAGATGTTTTAAAGCGTATACTTTCTATTCATGTGTGTAGTTCATGACTTAAGTGTATTTGAGTAAATGAATCACTTTTTCACTTACTGATAAGGAAAAAAACAAACCCTAAACCCCTTTGTACCTTTACATCGCATCTATTTGACCCCTTTTCCATCAATTGAAAACTCATTGACAGGGTGATCCCACAATAGTGGTTTACAATTTTTGGATAAACTGGACACTAAAATTATTTTTTTAAACTAAATCTTCACATTCGGGCACCTATAGTGGCTAAACTGTGAAGAATTTGAAGATCATGAAAACTAGAGTTTTGTCACATTTTGTCTGTAGATTCTAAAAATAGTTTTTTCAAAATTTTTGGAATCAGATTGCACTTCTTTTTCCATCTCCCATGAAAACTATTTTTTTAAAACAACATTTTTAAAAAGTGACTTAACTGTATAATGCATAATTTTTTTCCATGAAGGATAAAATTCTAATTCTTTCAATTTAGATTTGTAACTCTGATATGTAGTGCTTACACTTGGTTAGACAATTTTTTATTGAATATTTTTTCTTTAATCAAGTTTCGAAGTCAAACCAATTACAATTCAAACATAGCACGACTGTATAATGCATAACTTTTTTGTATATATTGAAATTCAATTTTTTTTTGTTGGATCAAGGACTTCAATATCTGGTGCACTCATATTTTTCAAATTTTATTTTTGAGATTCTGCTATTTTTCCACATGTGCAGAACAGAGACCTTCATTTTCGATGAAAATCCTATGTTTAATAAAACTAAAAAAACAAATACATAATAAAACCAAAACATATTAAAATTATATTTATTGAATAGCTCGTTCTAAGGAATACCTGATTCAAGTTGTGTTTGTGAATATTCCTCCATTTTCATCCTCAACCCGACCTCTAAAGTGCCAAAATTTAGGTTTTTTTTGTGTCTCGAGGAGGGGATGAGGAATAAAGGGTGTTCGAACGAACCCCTAGGGGTTCGTTCGAACCAGGGTTCATTCGAACCCCCCTTCTATAAGGGGTTTTGATGGATTTTTTGGTGGGAAAGTATTAGGAGGGTTTGCCCGAACCTAGGTTCTAGCGAACCCCTAATGGGTTCGGTTGAACCAATAGGTTCGTACGAACCCCTAAAATCAATTTTTTTGCCATGCATTCATTTTTTGTGAGTTTTCCTTCCTCATTTCAATTGTAAACCACTATTGTGGCTTCACCCATCACCATGGGAAAATGCATCTGAGATAGAAAAAATAGAGAGAGGTTATTGTAGATGATCTCAACACGATCCCATAGCCTCAAATGAAGAGTCTATAGGCATCACAGTTTTTGAGAAATAAAGATTCAAAGATTATTGCCTTTTAGCACTTTGGACTCTTAAGGAAAATCGCTAGTCCAATGTAGCTCAGAGTGATTCAGCATATTTGGATGCAAAAGAGGACCATCCCTAGCGTAAATGTACCCATCCAGACATGTTGGAACAATCCATTTGGTCCTACGAGTTGCAGAGCGAAAGTTGCACCACTTTGCAACATTACACTGGTTGCATTTGATAACTTTTTCCTCAACTGAAAACTCGTCACCACGGGAAAATACCTCCGAGATAGAAAAAAATGAGAGAGGTTATTGTAGAGGGTTGCAACACGATCCCATAGCCTCAGACAAAGAGTCTGTAGGTATACGTTTTCCAAGAAATAGAGTTTTAAAGATTACTGCCTTTTAGCACTTTGGACTCTTAAGGGAAATTGTCGGTCCAATGTAGCTTGGAGTGATTCAGCATATTTGGGTGCAAAATAGGACCATCCCTAGTGTAAACATACCCATCCAAACATGTTGGAATAGTCCATTTGGTCCTACGAGTTGCAAAATGAAAGTTGCACCACTTTGCAACATTACACTAGTTGCATTTGACAACTTTTTCCTCAACTGAAAACTCATCACCACGAGAAAATTCCTCCAAGATAGAAAAAATTGAGAGAGGTTATTGTAGAGGGTATCAACATGATCCCATACCCTCAAACGAAGAGTTTGTAGGCATCATGGTTTCCAAGAAATAGAGATTCAAAAATTACTGCCTTTTAGCACTTTGGATTGTTAAGGAAAATCGCCGGTCCAATGTAGCTCAAAGTGATTCGGCGTATTTGGGTGAAAAAAAGGACCATACCTAGCGTAAATGTACCCATATAGATGTGTTGGAATAGTTTTTTTATTCCTACGAGTTGCAGAATGATGTTAGAAGGGTTTGGGAGAGTAGGGGAGGTCAATCGAGGTTTGGGTATGATGCCCTAGATGTGAAAAGTGTGGTTTTTGAGTGAAATTGGGAGGTTTAAGGGTGTTAATGATTGAAATCTGTTGGGGCATAAATTTCTAAAGGTGTATTAAGCATATGCAGACTTCTATAAACATGTTTGAGGTGTTGTTTGAGTGAGATAAGTGTGGAGATGCATACTTTCAATTAACCCCCTTATAATCTAGGCAAAATGAGGGTTACATGATTGAGTGACTTAGATGGAATTTAAAAGGATGATAGTTGTGGAATTTGGATGTTTATAGCCTAGTGAGATACTGTCCAAAAGAATCTTGGAGGGGCGGCAGTTTTAAAGAGGAGTTGTTTTGCAAATTTGGGCTAATTGGAGGCCTGTTTGGCGTAATAGTTCAATTTCAATGGGGGTGTTCCAAAACAAACATATTAGGTTTTGAGATATGTTAAAGAGAAGGGTAATGGCTGTCTTTCAAAACCTTTTGTTTTGTGGGTTTGAGTTGATTTTGTGAAGATATTGATTCTTAGTCAAGATGATTTTATACCTTTTACATGTTATTATGCTTCAATGAATATTAAGTGACATTGATTTTTATCCAAATGATTATATTAATTTAGAATGAACACTGTAACATGAAATGCATTTCATTAAGTTATATCCACTTTTCATTAATTTTAAATTCTTTTGAAATAAAAATCAGCTGCACACTTCATTATATGAGTTTAAAAAACAAAATAATGTCAAATGTAAATTCATTCAGCAGAGCTTGAAATCATGGGTATTCTCAAAATGAGTGTTTGATAAAAATGTATTGGTAGAAATGTATGAAAAATGTGGTACAATAGAAAAGGAAATTCATTTTTTGAAAAGTCCCCTCAAAAAATAGATGGATTACCAATTGTAATTCATAAGTTCTATTAAAATGTTATTTCGTTAATCTATAACATACACTATCAATCATAACTTTAAACAATTCTAAGATAATTATACATTCCATTTTGAAAATTCAAAGTAGAAAGACATGCACATGAGGAACAAGGGTATGTGTAGGATCATCATGGAAAAAACAGGCCCTTAAGTGGCAAAAAATTTAGAAAAATCAGAGTTAGGCAACTTGACATAAAAATTTGAATAAGTTATCTATATTATTTCAAAAATATGTAAGAATAGAATTTGTAGAAAATTGAATGTAGTTTCTAAACTACTAGGTTTATTTTTTTAAAAACAAAATCTATTTGGTGAAAATTTGAAATTTCAATGTAGTAGTACTTAAATTTCAGGAAAAAATAAGAAGTAGGTGTCTGGACCACTCTAACCACAATAAAATGATAATATATTTTTTATAAGATTTTAGATATAAGTAGAGGAATCATGTCCCGATGTGATGCATATTTTTTAATAATTTTTTTCCAAGTAAATAATTAATTATGATTTTCTTATTACAACTTTTAAAAATATACAAACTCGTACATTAACCACCTTAACTTGGTCAAAACTTCATGAAATTCAATTTTTTTTTTTAAAATCCTATAGTATACAAGACATAGAATGTGACACATGTTTTGGATTAAAAAATGTGATACTTTCTGAAAGCTATAGATATTTTTTGAATCAATCAATCAAGACTTTAGTCATAATGCAAATAGAAAATGAATAATAATTATTTATTAAATTCAAAGTAAAGCATAATTTATATTGGTGGAAAGTTGAGAATCTCCTTTAAAACCCTTTTTGTTTCATTAATTTTGGGTTAAAAAAAAGTTGTCAACCACATACCCTACAAATACCCATCATATCGCCACTTTTTGGCCCATCATGATCCTGCACATACCCACAAATTAGATCGAATATCAATTCTTATATATCAAACTGTAGAATAATTATGTTTGTGCATATACAAATTTGGCATATGCCTACTTAGAACAAGTTTTACAACAATTTTTACAAATTGTGGCATATATGCCATCTCAAGATCTATCAAACCCTAAGTAGATGTCAATCTATATCATATCCTAATCCTGTGCTGGACCATCAAAATCAAGCCTCCTAGAAGAAGTTAGATTCTATGCAGTTTCTTGCACAATAAGATTTCAAACCACAAATTAGATTATGTGAATGGTTGACAAGATAGACTAGTAAATAGAAACTTATATACCATCATCTATAAATTACAAATTTAACATCAAAATCAGTAGACATGTGCTATATTATATCAATAAAGAAATTATTGTTTACCTCAAATCTTGCTCTCTTTTCTGCAAGACGTTCTACATTCTCTTTTCTGCAAGACGTTCTACATATGATTGTCCCTTAGGATGATCAGGGGTCCTCGTATAAAGTAATGGTCTCTCACTCATCACAATGTTGAGTCGAACAGAGGACTATAGTAGATAAAATAAAAATGAGACAAATTAAAATATAATTGTTGAAAAACAATCGTATCTACTAATCACATATCTACTCCTATCTAAACGTAAATGATCTGCAATATAAAATAAACACATACCTATTGTGATGCTATGACACTAGATGGGCTCATAGTGGATGGACCAGCTAAGATGGTTTCCTACATATAAAAATGACAAGAATGTAAATGCACATGCACATATAATTATAATGTCGACAATAAAAAAGATATATACCTATTGTGCAACTTCATCCAATCGGTCAGACTCAGTCAACAAGGCTGTATAAGAATCAAGTTGCTGCATAAAAAAAAAGATTACATTAGACTATCAATATATGTAGTACATGTATTTAAACATATTAGATTTCAAAGATTAACATCTAAAATAACAATTTAAATTATTTACTGTGTACTGATTGTCTAAGGAAAATGAAATGGTAGTATACGTAGCCTGCTGCACTTTCGACAACTGCTCCTCTGTCAACAACTGTTAAAGATTCTAGCACATAAACATATATTAGTACAAATATCCTTCATAAAATATGAAAGAATTTAAATAAAACACACTATGAAATTTCTTTAAGACTTACCGGTGCTCACATATCATCCCTGGCAGTCGATGTCTCTCCTACAAATGCTCTACTCTGTCCTCTATCAACTCCTACATCTGGCATATCATGAACCTCAAAGTCAGATGTGTCTTTGGGAGCCTCAATGGACCATCAAAGAGGACCAAAACATAAATTGTTGCACATCATGCAACGATGAGGCACACAAATATGTCCCAAAGAGGATGGTGTACTAGTGGGAGCTGATGGTTGTGTACCAGTGGGAGTTGCTACAACACGTGCACCATCATGCTGGGATGCATTAGGTGCAGCACCACCGTGATGGGATGCACCGTCAAATGGCTGCGCAACATGATGGATTTGCCTCACCAAATGATTAGTCAATGAATTTAATGCATAAATGCTCACAGTCCCCACATATACAATAATTTCAGGGTAAGGTAGTGGAGTCAGAGCAACAATAGGTGGAGGAGGACGAATTGGGGTGACTCGACATGCCCTAGGCCTATCTTGTGGCATACCTCTACCAACACCCTAGAAATCTCGCATGTCAAAGTAATTGACATGTTTCCCTAACACAAACTCAGCATATAATTTTCAGAGAAAATACTGAAGGACATCAAGATTGTTATTGGGTGGTTTATTGAAAACCATCCACCAACGTCTCCAAAAATTATTAATATTCCTCTATGGGTGCACCATTTAATTGAAAATTTTGGTTTTTGCACATTAATAGGTTGTCCAGTTCTCCGATCTATGAATAACTGAGCTAATTGGGATTTGTCAATATCAAGAGCCTTCACCTCATCATACGATAAACCATCAGCATAAAATTGTCTTTGTTGCTCTCGCCACTATGCAAATCTATCATGCTGAGTTGCCAAATTTTGAACATTTACAATGATTATTTCCAAAGTGTTTTTCATATCTAATAGTTCATCGAGTGTCTCATAGATTTGACATACTTTTCTTAATTGATCTAAATTTATATGAATCTAGACTTGTGTATTGTTGGGACATTTTCACTTGGAAACAATGGTTGCGGTGGAGGATTTGGAGGGTATTCATTTTCTGCAGGATTAGGGTTTTCATTTTGTGCGGGGTTAGGATTTTCATTTTCATTCATTTTTAACATGTTAATTGATTAAAAAATTTAAAATTAACAATGGTTTTAATCTAATAAAAAAACTATCAAATATACCCTATTTTTGACTAAAATTCAAAAAAAAAGAAAAATGAATATAAATTGAAAAATTCAAACATACCTTACAAATTTGGTGATTTTTTTGGTAATTTGACCTCACCGAAATGGATATCTGAGTCGCTCTTTAAAAACCCATGCGCACACATTGTAGAAATATAACTCTCGAGTTTTTTTTTGGTCTGTTTATAATGCAGGAAACGGATATCCATTTATAATGGATATCCGTTTCCTTGTTTACATCGTTTTTAAATAAATGGTCGGGTCCGGGACCCAACCATGGTGGTTTTTTTGAAATATCTATTATTTAGTATAATATAATATATATTATAATATAATATATATTATAATATAATATATATTATAATATAATATAATATAATATTATATTGATATAATATTATATTATATATTATATAATATTAAATATAATATTACCTCTCGTGGTTTTTTTTCAATTATAGCACAAAGAATGGATATCTATTCTACAATTTACAGACCAAACCATATTTAATTGCGAGTGGTTTTTTTGAAATATTTCATATTTAATATAATATAATATATATTATAGTATAATATATATTACATTATTATAAATATAATATATATATATATTACATTAATTTTAATATAATACATATATTATAAATAATATAATACATATTATTTTTTATTTTTTTTGGTAACCCAGGGTATCCCTGCGACCTCCACCCAACACCCCAACCTTACACTGGTTCAGATTGAGGGCAAGCAGAGGGCGAGACTAATCCCTAGAGCCACGGTGCGATCAACACCTGCCCCTAGGTGTCTGCGGCTGAATAATTTCATGAGCCAGCAAGAGTCGAACCCAAGACCTCGGGGAGCAAACCCAAGACTCAAGCGAACTCCGCTAACCCGCGGGGGCTATATAATACATATTATTATATATAATATATATTATACTATTTATAATATAATATATAATATAATATAATATCAATATAATATAATAATATATTATAATATTATATATGTATTATATTATAATAATATATATATTATATTATAATATAATATTATATAATATGACCTCTCAGTTTTTTTTTTAATTATAACACAAAGAACATATAACGTTTATAACGGATATCCATTTTTGATTTTACAGATTTTTAATAAAATGGTCGGGTCGGAACCCGACCATATTGAACTGTACTATTTTTTTTTAAATATTTAATATTTAATATAATATATATATATATATTAATTTTAATATAATACATATATTATAAAAATATAATACATAATATTATAATAATATAATATAATATCAATATAATAAAATATAATATAATATAATATAATATTATAATATTATATTATATTATATTATAATATAATATTATAATATTATATTATATTATATTATAATATAATATTATAATAATATATTATAATAATATATTATATAATATAATATAATATATGTATTATATTATAATATATAATAATACATATAATATTATAATATAATATAATATTATATAATATGACCTCTCGGGTTTTTTAATTATAACAAAGAACAAATATCATATATAAAATATAATAATTGGTTGGGCGGACCCACATAATTATAAACACTGCTTTAAATAAAACGGATATGCGTTTTGGTTTGGTATTACCAAACCAAAAAAGATATTGTACTTGGTCTTGCAAAAAGTCAAAGGCGTGAATTTCATGTTTTTGGACGTGTTAAAAATGTCTTTTTTTCACATAGCCACTTTTTGGACCCCCATGATCTTGCACAGACCCGACCATTGGGAAGATTTTTAAGTATATCCTGAGAGGAAAAAGTAATATCAAGAGATTTGTTAGTTGGGCCCTTATGAGGGATAACAACTATCATACCCATGAGTTCATCCATATGATTAACTTGGGTAAAATTTGGAGTATTATCATGTTGTTTAGTATTTGTATCAATATTCATCACATGAGTGTTTGAAGGTTCACTAGCTTTGACAAATAAAACATTGTGTTTAGGCATGGGGTTGGTAAAAAATTGTAAATTATGATTGGGGGGTGCAACAGACTTATTGCCTTGATCATTGACACTCGCAAGGGACAAACGGCCAGAATCAATGAGGTCTTGAACTAATTGTTTGAGACGCTTACATTGTTCTGTGTCATGTCCATTTTAGCGATGAAAATGAAAATAAGCATTTGGTTTAAAGGTGGGGGGTAAAGGCTTGGTAGGGTCAAGGGGTTTGACTATAGGCGAAGCGATCATCTATTGTTGTAGCAATTGATTCATTGTGTTATGGAGAGTATCAGGTAAGGGGGTAAATTTTCGCTTCGGGTCCCCATAGGTAAAGGGAACCGTTTCTTTAACAATGGACACTTGATTATGCACTAGTTGAGTTGGTTGTGGGGGAGGGAAATTGAACTGTAAGAAGCCTCTATTTGGTTTTTGAAATTTTTGCGCATTGGTTTGGTTGCTTTTTTCAAACTTCTCAGGACGGCTAGAAGTGGACTTTGAATCATGACTAGTAACTGAGTTGTGATAGTCACAAAGGGTTGTGCATAAATGCATGAATGAAGGAAATTTCATCATGGTCAATTTATCATGAAGGTGAGTGTGCAAGTTTTCAATAAACATCTTTTGGAGATGTGAATCAGGAATCTTAACATTAACTTGTGCATACAATGACTGATAACGTAAAATGAAATCAGTTACTTTTTCATCCACATTTTGTTTACATCTCATTAAATCAACCAGTGTCTTTTTGGGAGTCATATGGACTTGGAAATGACTTATAAAGGCATCAACAAGTTCATTAAATGATCAAATTGAATGATTGGGAAAGTTTGAAAACCACTCCAAGGTAGTGTCCTTTAAGGTCCTAGGAAACCGTTTGGCTAACAGTTTATCATCAAGGACAAAATCACTGCACAAGGCTATATAAGCATTGACATGAATAGTAGGGTCTCCTTTACCTCTGTACTTCTCAAACCTAGGCATCTCAATTCCTTGTGACATCAGTGTTCTTAAGATTTCTAAAGATAATGGGCTACTACGGACACAGTATGTGGGTGGTGCAGCTTGATTTTGGTTAATGGTGGATATTTGTTATTGCATAGAGGAAACGGTCTGAAAGAGTTGTGTAATGAGAGGGTCAATGTAAGTGGTATGAGGTGGAAGAGAGAATGGTGATGGAGTGTAGGTAAGGTTGGGACAAGTGAAGGGGAGACTAAGAGGGGTGAAGGTGGTGGAGGATGGAATATTCGATGCCACAAAAGAACTAGGAATGCTAGTTGGAATAGCGAAAGGAGTCACATGACTAACTTGTTGCATGGTTGTTGTAACTTGAGGAATGGTATAGGTGGGTATGGATGCTACATTTTAAGGAGGAGGAATGTGAGATCCTCCTTGGTTCACGACAGTGTACTTGCTGGTTGGGAAGTGGAAGGAACATGTTTGTTGTATATCTTGAGAACAATTCTTTTCATAACTTTTAAGCCATCGTCACTTTCAATCAAGCAATGAAGGTTGTCTATAGTAAGTATGGCAGCGGTGGAAATTTTTTCAAGACATAAGTCTTGTTGCAAATGTGCAAAATCCTCATGAATACTAATGACTCTTTCTTGCGGAATCTAATTGGTTTGTCTGTTAACATGCATCATTTGTGAAGGTAAATGTGTACTAGTGGTAGTATCCATGCCTAATGCACCATTTTCCATACCAGGAGTAGGAGCTCGAGACAACCCAAGGTACACAACGAGTGTGTTATCGTGGGATGCCATGAGTTGGGAACTTCTTCTCACTAAAGTATTATCAATAGTGTAACAACCCCCATGTTTGTATTTTGTTGTGGTCTTTCCTTGATGAATTTCGATAACTGTATATTTTGTAATTAATCTATTTGTCCCTTCATTATTTTGTATTGACACCTGAGAGGTGTAATTCTGTGACTGTTATGCTGGACTACATGTTTACATGCTTACACGTTTATATGCTGTTATGTTGTTGAAATGATTATTGTTCATGTTGGATTTCATGCTTACATGGCTAGATATTATGCTGGATTACATGCTTATATTTTTATGTATACATCATTGTCCTTTCTTTTGTATGATTATGGACAAGAAAAAGATGATATCATAACACTCATAACTAAGAGGCTTATGATATTACAAATCTTTTTCTTGATGGTTGATGCTGCTTTAGATATATGATATATGATTCATGCACATGTACTTTAACATTTGATTGGAGTGATGCAAGTACTGAGTATTGACTCCACCTAAATTTATAGGCCTGAGCATAATCTCTTTCCCCGATTGTGGTTACTGGAGGTAGTCACAAGCCAAATATCCCCTACCCTAGCCCACTGTACCCTATTATGGAAGTGTTTCTGTATTGTTGTCTTCCATCCGGTTACCTAACGGTAACGTCCAGAGCATCCTTCTACCATATGTGACTTTCCTGCTTGTCTCATTGAGGTATTTGGTTTTGGTTTTCATTAATATTTCATGCATATTTTAATATTGCTTATTTTGTGATTTTAATTAGTTGTTCCTTTTGGGGGAGCTTTAATGCATAATTTTATAAAAAAAAAAAATGCTTTTTATATTTTTGGAGGGGAAAAATATAAAAAGGAAAGAGAGATTTTTTGGAGGGGGATTTGATTTTTGGAGAGAAAAATAAAGAAATTGTTGTTTGCATGGAAAAGAAACCCTATGATTTGGGTGATTGAGTTGGGAGATTGTGAAGGTTTTGGAAGAAGAATTTGTGGGTAGAAAATTATTGAAATTAGCCTACCAGTTCTTGCTTATTGTCCAATTTTGGAGCTTGGTCGTGCCTTCTCCATTGAGAAAATTCTCCAATTCGGTTTTGGGGCAATTTGAGGTAATTTTTTTTGTTCTTAATTGATGTTTGGCTAGTAAATTTTCTTTCTAATCTGAGTTATTTCTGTCCCATGAAAATTTGAGGAAATCCTTTATGTCTCTTTTTTGTATTGTTTGGAGTTGAATGTTGGATTGTTTTAATTGGTTATTGTTTCTCTGTAGTGTTGGGTGTGACTGATTGTTGTAAATCTCCAACAAACATGAATTGGGTTTATGGAAAAAAAAATGTTTTTGGGCTCTTTCTTATTTTCTCTTTTGCCTAATTTTTGTAAGAAAAAACATGTTTTTTCAATTGCTGCTCATTATCCTATTGATAAAAATGAAAATTGAGAGCGGGTTTCATGTAGGAATGCCAAGATATCAACTGGGTCTTTGGCAGAATTGAAATCTGGGCACTTCTATTTTTCTGTGCTTTTTCTTGCTTAAGTTTGGAAAAAGACATTTTTCTGAACAACACTCCATTTTTGGCTCTAAAGTAAAAAATCGAAGGTGGATTTCAACTTGAAATGCCAAAATATTAACTGGGTCGGGCTTAGATTCATAATCTGGGAACTTTGAATTTTTACATGATTTCTATGCCTTCTTTTCATGCTGAATTACAACTATTAAATGTGTCTTTTACAGTAGTGTTAGTTGGCTGTTTTTAATTGGTTTCTTTGACAGAAATTGTGGCCCTTTCTATTATTTCAATTATTCTTTGGTTTCCTTGTTTGGTTAAATGAGATGAGCATAGGTCTAGGTAATAGAGTGGTCATATGGAGTGGCTCTCTACAGGCCCGGGGTCCGCAAGTGGCTACTAGTGGAACTAGTAGTAGAGTTAGAGTAAACAATTGACAACTAAATAAAATTAATGGGGTAAAAAACTAATAAGATAATGAGTCCTCGTGCATGGCCTTGAGTGCTTGTAAAGGCTAAGGATGCACTCGAGAAGGCCCATCCGTTTGCGGGGCATTGAGTCATCTGTCTGTGGGGCGTGGATTCGGGCATGATTGAGTCTCCTCATCCATATGAGAGGTGTAATTGATTCCATGTGGTGCCATCCCTTTGAACACGCATGATAACACTCCATCTAATATGCACTCTATTATCTAGCCCTTGGTAGACGTGAGTAGTACCCGTCATGATATTGGATGAGCATTTCTTGTGGTGACTTTGATTGTGTGCATTGCCTTCCTTGTTGGCTTCATGATTGATGTGAGTGTTGGCCTTACTTTTCCTTTTTCTTGCTACCTCTATTTTGAACCTTGTGACTATCTTCGAGCATGGTGGGGTGGCCTCTTTTGATTCCACATGGTAGGGAGGCGTTACCACTACCATTGGAGACCGGTGTAAAGGTTATTGGAGCACCAGTTGGAGTCATCCCCTCTTCCGTATTTATCTTTTAGATGTTGTATTTTATTCATGTAAATGCTATTGTATTCAAACTTATTCCTTTATGTTCATTGTACTCACTTGAGAGTGAGAGAAATCATAAATTTAATGAGAAGTTATGTGATGATTATGTTTGGATTTTGGGTTCCAGTGTTGGTATTAGAATCTCGTGTTCTATGAGAATTATTTTATGGCTTCATTCTTATTTCATGTAAAATTAGAGCTATGGGTTGTAATTTCTTCTGTTATGTACCATGTTGTTAAGTTTCTAGCGCAACACAACTTGCTCTAATAATCTATGTAGTTGCTGCCAAAGTTCCGGAGAAGCATTGTTAAAGTTCCGGGGTAGCGTTGTGAAGGTTCTGGAGCAGCTCTATTAAAGTTTCAGAGCAGCGCTGAAAGTTACAAAGCAACGTTGTTAAGGTTTTGGAGCAGTGCTGAAAGTTCTGGAGCAACGCTGTTAAAGTTCCGGAGTAGCGCTGCTAAGGTTCCAGAGCATTTTCTCTGGAGCTATCTTATTTTCTCTTGTTCGGTTTTTCTTTGGAGGGTAGATTAATCCTCTCCCTTGGGCTGCATTAGGCCATACTTGGCCTTGTATGTGGTCATATTAATGTATTCGAGACTTCTTTTGTGTATGTTATCCTTTATGTTTTAATTTTTTTTTATCTTGTTCTTATTTGGCTCTTAACCTTTGAGGTTTAATAGAGGGATGTTACATCTGGTATCAGAGCCCATGTTCACACATTGGGAGCTCTTGCGTACTTGAGCCTTCTATATTATGTTGTGTTTGGCATGTGTGGCGTGTGCTTGTTATATTGTTTAATAGTCTTGTTGTTATGCTTTCATGCCGTAGTTTAGTGAATAGGTCATCCTTGTGATGATCTATTTTGATGTGTTCTTTGTTTTGATTTCAGAATGCCTCCTAGGGGTAGAGCCAGAGGAAGAGTTCAAGGTAGAGCCTCTATTCCTCGTTGAAGCACCTGACTTAATGCAGATCAGGGTAATCAGGGTGAGTAATAGGGGGAACAACATGCTGAGAACCAAGCCAAAGGGCTCGGGGGTGCTCAGGATTTAGCTCTTTTGTAGCAGATTATGGATCGTTTAGGACCTTGTTAGGAGGTATCTCACAAGGATGAGTCACACCCTTCTCGTTAGGATGGTCAACATGCTAGAGCTGAGCGAAAGTGTTCTCGTAGTCCAAGTCATTCGAGAGTAGATGTTGTGAGGGATAGGGTGGATGGAGACATGGTTGATGTTGGTCACATGAGGGATCTCCTTAGAGCCCATCCCCCTAATTTTGATGGTTCTGGTATAGGTACCGAGGTAGAGACTTGGTTGATCGATCTCGATCGATGCTTTGCTATGCATCCTTATAGTAGCAATACTAGAGCTCAGTGTGCCAGTATGCATCTCAGAGGGTTTGCATCTACATGGTGGAGACTAGAGGAGCAGAAGCTTCACCTAGACATTGCTTTTGTTTCTTGGGGACTATTCTTAGAGAGGTTTCGTGCACGATTTCTTTCTGACTTCTACCAGAAGAGACATGTTGATGAGTTCCATGAGCTTCGTCAGTTGACTATGATGGTAGATTAGTATGAGCACCACTTCTTTGAGCTTAAGCAATATGCTAGCATCTTTGATGATGAGCCAATGTTAGTGCAAAATTTCATCAAGGGCTTGAATGCCCGTATTAGTGGTGGTGTTTGGGTGCTTGAACCGAAGACCTTAGAGATTTGTGTGGAGAAGGCGAGGTTGATAGAGAAGAATTTGGTTAGAGGCTTTGGTGGTCAGGAAGGTGTTCAAGTTGGTAGTGCCCCTCCTTCAGGATCAGTTACTCGAGGTACACAGTCTCAAGGAGCTGGACCATCTAGATCTTAGTCTGCACCTTCTAGTTCTGGTCAGTGGCATAGGCATAGGCCTTCTCAATCTCAGCAGAGTGGGCAGAGTCCTGGTACTCCATTTTCTAGGGATCGTTGGCATCATCATTCTTGGAGTAGGCAGTAGAGTGGTTTGATGCAAAGTTCTCAGAGTGCACAATAGAGTTCTAGGGGTGAAGGAACCCAGCAGTCACTTGCACCATTTTCGGGCCAAGGTTTTGGCAGAGGTGGTTGTTTTTCTTGTGGGAAGCATGGTCATATAGTTGTTCAATGTCCTTAGAGATCAGTCACTGGAAGTAGTTAGAGACATGCTACTTTAGAGCCTATAGTAGGTGATACTAGCAGATCTCATAGAGTTTTTGCAGTGGTGGATAACTGCCAAGCTGAGCACTAGGGCATCGTGGTCGAGTATTCAGGTGCATTATGTGGGATTACCACATCTTATTTGTTTGATTCAAGAGCTTCAGATTCTTTTTATTTCTCCTTCTCTCGTAGAGCGCTATGGACTCGTGGTGGCAAGGCAGGATGTTGGTTGGTAGGTTGAGTTAGCCACTGGAGCCAAGGTGGCTGTAGACTCCCTGGTTCGTGGTTGTGTGTTGGATTTGGGAACCTTCACTACCATAGTGGATATTCGTGTGTTGCCTTTGGGATCCTATGGAATTGTTTTAGGCATGGATTGGTTGGAGACACACCAAGCTAGTATAGATTGTCGGCATAAGTCAGTTCAATGTGTAGACGATGTTGGGAAGTGTGTTGAGTTAGTTAGGGTCTAGAGACCCATTTCTCTCCTTGTGATTTCAGCCATGCAGCTGAAATGTGCCATGCGGCAAGGTTGTCAGATGTTCGCTATTTCAGTTAGTGATCTTGTTGAGGGTGGGATGCAGGAGGTATCTCTTGATGACCATCCACTTCTTTAGGAGTTTGCAGATGTCTTTTTGAGTGCTATTCTAGGTATGCCACCTAAGCGCGACATAGACTTCCGTATTGATCTCATCGCTAGAGCAAATCCTATCTCTCAGACACCATATTGTATGACTTCTCATGAGTTGAGTGAGTTGTGGTTGCAGTTAGAGGGGTTACTAGAGAAGGGTTTCATTCATCCTAGTATATCCCCTTGGGGAGCACCTGTCATCTTCGTGAAGAAGAAGGACAAATCTCTTCGCTTGTGCATTGATTATCGCCAGTTAAACAAAGTGACGGTGAAGAATCATTACCCGTTGCCTTGGATAGATGATATGTTCGATCAAATGAGGGGAGCCAAGGTGTTCTTCAAGATAGATTTGAAGTCAGGATACCATCAGCTTCACATTCACGAGGTGGACATTCATCAGACAACATTTCATACATGCTATGGGCATTATGAGTTCACGGTTGTCCCCTTTGGATTTACCAATGCTCCATCAATTTTCATGAGTTTGATGATTGGGGTGTTTCACACCTATCTTGAATGATTTTTTCTCGTGTTCCTTGATGATATTTTAATTTATTCGAGGACTATGGAGGAGCATGAAGGCCATTTATGGCAAGTGTTGCAGTGCTTGTGAGATAATCAGTTGTTTGGCAATTTGGCCAAGTGTGAGTTCTTCCAGATTGAGGTGAGATATTTGGGCCATATCATCTCAGGAGAGGGTATCACTGTGGATCCTTCTAAGATTCAGGCCATTATGGATTGGCCAACACCGACGGATGTGGCTGAGGTTCGCAGTTTCATGGGATTAGCAGCCTACTA
Source organism: Sequoia sempervirens (assembly GCA_007258455.2). Taxonomy (NCBI): domain Eukaryota; kingdom Viridiplantae; phylum Streptophyta; class Pinopsida; order Cupressales; family Cupressaceae; genus Sequoia; species Sequoia sempervirens. Next base: position 60,503 of record VDFB02139459.1, on the reverse strand, counting down.
CCGGCGAGATGTGAGATATTTCTCTCGGGTAGCCCATCCCATCACCTCTCTTCAGCGGAAAGGAAAGAAGTTTGTGTGGTCAGATCAATTGGAGTCAGATTTTCAGGCTCTTAAGGAGTAGCTGACTAGTGCACCCTTCCTTGTAGTGCTAGATCCTATAGGTGATTTCATAGTGTGTATCGATGCTTCACTCGAAGGTGTGGGGGCAGTTCTTATGCAGGAGGGATGAGTGATTGCATATGAGTCTCGTAAGCTCAAGGATCATGAGTTGAACTACCCCACCCATGATTTGGAGTTGGCAACTATTGTCCATGCACTTGTGCATTGGAGACATTTCCTCTTAGGACATCGGTTTGAGTTATATAGTGATCATCACAGTTTGAAGTATATCTTCACTCAGCCAAATCTGAATGCTTGACAACATTGTTGGATGGAGTTTCTCTGTGAGTATGACTTTGAGGCTCGCTATATCCAGGGAAAGGAAAATGTTGTTGTAGATGCCTTGAGCAGGAGGAGACATGAGATCTCAGTTTTGTCCCTTGGAGTGGATTTGTGGGGCTGTATTTTGGAGTCACTTCCTAGTGATACTTGGTATCATGAGGTGAAAGAAGAAATTGAGTCTGGGAGAGTCCTTGAGGCTAGGTTTGCAGGTTTCTCTCTTGAGCTTGATGGACTATTGCGACATCTTGGTCGCATTTATGTTCCAGATTTTGGAAATCTTCGCTCCTTGGTTTTGTCAGAGGCCCATCGTGCACCCTATTCAGCTCATCCTGGTGTCACAAAGATGCATGCCGATCTTCGACAGTTGTATCATTGGGTAGGGTTGCAGCATGATATTGCTGATTTTGTGGCTCGATGTCTCGAGTGCCAGTGGGTGAAGGCAGAACATCAGCACCCGACGAGACTATTGCAACCTCACTTCATCCCTAGATGGAAGTGGGATACGATATCTCTTGATTTTATAGTGGGGCTACCTATGTCTTCACGTTGTCATGATGCTATTATGGTTACAGTGGAAAAGATGTCCAAGGTGGCACACTTCTCACCCATAAGGTCTTCATACACTGCAACATCTGTAGCTCTAGTGTTTATGGAGGATATTGTGCGGTTGCATGGTATTCCTTGTAGGATCATTTCCAATTGTGATCCAGTGTTCACTTCAGCTTTGTGGAATTCTCTCCAACATTCTTTGGGAGCTCAAATTAATTTCAGCTCTGCATACCATCCCGAGACTGACAGAAAAACAGAGTGGGTTAATCAAGTTTTAGAGGATATGCTTCAGATGTACGTTATGGATCAACAGTCTCGTTGGGAGGAATACTTGTACCTGGTTGAGTTTTCTTATAATAATGGGTACCACAGTTCTCTTGGTATATCCCCCTTCAAGGCCTTCTATGGTAGGCCGTGCTAGACACCGTTGAGTTGGGATCGCTTAGAGGACCGAGTTCTTTTGGGTCCAGAGATGCTTCAGGATATGGAGCAGCTGGCTTCAGCTTAGGATTGATAGAGGAAGTATGTCGATGCCCATAGGTTGGACTGCCACTTTTCAGTGGGTGACCATGTGTTTCTGAGAGTTTGTCTGCGGAAGAGCCCCATCCATTATGGGAAAGGCTCAAAGTTGGCACCTCATTTTGTTGGACCTTTTGAAATCCTTGAGAGGATTGGTCTAGTCACCTATCGCCTTGCGTTGCCACTGAGTCTATCGCGCATCCATGATGTTTTCCTTGTTTCTATTCTTAGACAGTATATTCCTGATGTGACCGATGTTCTTGATTGGACTACTTTGTAGGTCGAGGCGGACGGGCAACTTTCTTTGGAGCCTGTACGAATCCTGCAACATCAGAGGTTGACCCTCAGGGGTCGGGACATAGAGCAGGTAAGGGTCTAGTGGGATCCTGATGGTGAGTCCTCAGCATCTTGGAAGGATGCGGCGAGGATGAGAGACCTTTATCTGTATCTTTTTGCAGGCTTCCAGGAGTAAGCCTGGCCCTAGGGGGAGAGGATGTAACAACCCCCATGTTTGTATTTTGTTGTGGTCTTTCCTTGATGGATTCCGATAACTGTATATTTTGTAATTACTCTATTCATCCCTTCATTATTTTGTATTGACACCTGAGAGGTGTAATTCCGTGACTGTTATGCTGGATTACATGTTTACATGCTTACATGTTTATATGCTGTTATGTTGTTGACATGATTATTGTTCATGCTGGATTTCATGTTTACATGGCTAGATATTATGTTGGATTACATGCTTATATTTTTATGTATACATCATTGTCCTTGCTTTTGAATGATTATGGACAGGAAAAAGATGATATCATAACACTCATAACCAAAAGGCTTATGATATTATGACTCTTTTTCCTGATGGTTGATGATGCTTTAGATATATGATATATGATTCATGCACATGTACTTTAACGTTTGATTAGAGTGATGCAGGTACTGAGTATTGACTCCACCTAAATTTATAGGCCTGAGCGTACTCTTTTTCCCCGATGGTGGTTACTGGAGGTAGTCATAGGCTAAATATCCCCTACCCGAGCCCACTGTACCCTATTAGGGTAGTGTTTCCGTATTGTTGTCTTCCATCCGGTTACCTGACGGTAACATCCAGAGCACCCTTCTACCATATGTGACTTTCTTGCTTGTCTCTTTGAGGTATTTGGTTTTGGTTTTCATTAATATTTCATGCGTATTTTAATATTTCTTATTTTGTGATTTTAATTAGTTGTTCCTTTTGGGGGAGCTTTAATGCATAATTTTATTAAAAAAAAAATGCTTTTTATCCTTTTTGTTGGTTTTGGAGGGGAAAAATATAAAAATGAAAGAGAGATTTGTTGGAGGGGGATTTGATTTTTGGAGAGAAAAATAAAGAAATTGTTGTTTGCATGGAAAAGAAACCCTATGATTTGGGTGATTGAGTTGGGAGATTGTGAAGGTTTTGGGAGAATATTTTGTGGGTAGAAAATTATTGAAATCAGTTTGCCAGTTCTTGCTTATTGTCTGATTTTGGAGCTTGGCCATACCTTCTCCATTGAGAAAATTCTCCAATTCGGTTTTGGGGCAATTTGAGGTAATTTTTTGTTGTTCTTCATTGATGTTTGGCTGGTAAATTTTCTTTCTAATCTAGGTTATTTCTGTCCCATGAAAATTTGAGGAAATCCTTTATGCCTCTTTTTTGTATTATTTGGAGTTGAATGTTGGATTGTTTTAATTGGTTATTGCTGCTCTGTAGTTTTGGGGGCGACTGATTGTTGTAAATATCTAGCAAACATGAATTGAGTTTATGGGAAAAAATATGTTTTTTGGGATTTTTGGGTTTTTTCAATTTCTTCTCATTACCCTATTGATAAAAATGAAAATTAAGGGTGGATTTCATGTGGGAATGCCAAGATCTCAACTGGGTCTTTGCAAGATTTGAAATATGGGCACTTTTATTTTTCTGTGCTTTTTCTTACTTAAGTTTGGAAAAAAACATTTTTCTGAACAACACTCCATTTTTGGCCCTAAAATCCAAAATCGAAGGTGGATTTCAACTTGAAACACCAAATTCTGAATTGGGTCAGGCTTAGATTCGTAATCCAAGCACTTTGAATTTTTACATGATTTCTAGCCTTCTTTTCATGCTGAATTACAACCATTAAATGTGTCTTTTACAACAGTGTTATTTGGTTGTTTTTAATTGGTTTATTTGATAGAAATTGTGGCCCTTCATGTTGTTTCAAGTATTCATTGGTTTCCTCATTTGGATAAATGAGATGAGTATAGGTCTAAGTAATAGAGTGGTCATATGGAGTGGCTCTCTACGGGCCCAGGGCCCACAAGTGGCTGCCAGGGGAACTAGTAGCAGAGTTAGAGTAAACAAGTGATAACTAAATAAAATTAATGGGGTAGAACACTAATAATATAATGAGTCCTCGTGCATGACCTTGAGTGCTTGTAAAGGCTAAGGATGCACTCGAGAAGGCCCATCCGTCTGCGGGGTGTGGATTCGGGCATGATTGAGTCTCCTCGTCCCTATGAGAGGTGTAATTGATTCCATGTGGTGCCATCCCTTCGAGCACACATGATGATAATCCATCTGATATGCACTATATTATCTAGCCCTTGGTAGACATGAGTATTACCCATCATAATATTGGATGAGCATTTCTTGTGGTGACTTTGATTGTGTGCATTGCCTTCCTTGTTGGCTTTGTGATTGATGTGAGTGTTGGCCTTACTTTTCCTTTGTCTCGCTACCTCTGTTTTGGGCATTGTGACTATCTCCAAGCACGGTGGGGTGGCCTCTTTTGATTCCACATGGTAGGGAGGCATTGCCACCGCCATTGGGGACCGGTGTATAGGTTATTGGAGTACCAGTTGGAGTTATCCCCTTTTTTGTATTTATCTTTCAGATGATGTATTTTATTCATGTTAATGCTATTGTATTCAAAATTATTCCTTTATGTTCATTGTACTCACTTGAGAGTGAGAGAAATCATATATTTATTGAGAAGATATGTGATGATTATGTTTGGCTTTCGGGTTTCGGTGTTAGTATTAGAATCACGTGTTCTATGATAATTCTTTTATGGCTTCATTCTTATTTCATGTAAAATTAGAGCTATGGTTGTACTTTCTTTCGTTATGTACCATGTTGTTAAGTTTCCAGCGCAACACAACTTGCTCTAATAATCTGTGTAGTTGCTACCAAAGTTCCGGAGCAGTGCTATTAAGGTTTCGGAGCAGCATTATTAAAGTTCTGGAGTAGCGCTGAAAGTTTTGGAGCAACATTGTTAAGGTTCTAGAGCAGCACTGAAAGTTCTGGAGCAGCACTGAAAGTTCTGGAGCAGCACTATTAAGGTTCCGGAGTAGTGCTGTTAAAGTTTCAGAGCAACATTGTTAAAGTTCTGAAGCAATGCTGTTAAGGTTCCAAAGTAGCGTTGAAAGTTTCGGAGCAGCGCTATTAAAGTTTCAGAGTAGCACAGAAAGTTCCAGAGCAGCGCTGCTAAGGTTCCAGAGCATTTTCCCTGGAGCTATCTTATTTACTCTTGTCCGGTTTTTCTTTGGAGGGTAGATTATTCCTCTCCCTTGGGCTGCATTAGGCCATACTTGGCCTTGTATGTGCTCGTATTAATGTATTGGAGACTTCTTTGTTGTATGTTATCGTTTATGTTTTAATTTTTTTTATCTTGTCCTTATTTGGCTCTTAACCTTCGAGGTTTAATAGAGGGATGTTACAAATAGGGAACCAAACACTCATACAAGTACCACAAGGGTTGAGGTGAATGCAAATTCAATGTAATCTAGGAATGATAAAATGCAATTAACAGAAATTCAGTAAACTAAAACATGAAGACAATAATAGAGAACATAAATGCAGAAACTACTGTGAAAATGACATAAATTGTTGTGCAAAAAGTGTAACTGGACTGATTCGCCCAAGGTGGCGAATGAGTCCAGGGATGAGATTTTTTTTGTGTTTTTTAGAAAATTTAAAGTGAGTTTTATTTGTTTCAGATGCAAAATGAAGATGTAGATGCAAAAATTTAGTTTTTGAAATGTTTTGAAGTGCAAAAAATGAAATCTATATGAGATATTCACTAATGCAAGTCTGTAACCCTAGGATGCAAAAATAATGTAAAGGCTAATGCAAAAGCTAATGCTATGAGTTCTAGGATGTAAATGAATGTAATTAGAAAGATAATGTGTTCAATATAGGCTCACCAAAATGATCCATCAATTTTGGTTGTGTGTCTATGTTCTTCTCTTGCACTCTTAGGGTTTTTCACCTAAAAGGAGAGAGATAAACCCAAAAATTGAGGTGGTTCACTTAAACTAAGGTATGTATGATGTACTTATGAATAAATGCAATGATCTAAATGTAGTGAATTGAAAAAAATGATTGATTATGAATGCAAAACTAATGAAATATGCAATGTTTGAAAACACTGTGTGATATGCAGAAATGAACTAGAAACATAAAGAAATGCAAATAGAATTAAATGAGACAGAACAAAATGCACCTGAAAGTTGAATGTTGATGCTGGAATATTCTGGAATGCTACAAAAATCTCTGTTTATTACTAGTGGGACTCATTCGCCATTGATGGTGAATTAATCTTGCTATTGGTAAATTGTCCTGAAACTAGTTTCCAACTATTGGGAACTAAATTATAACAAAATGAAATTTTTAGCCTAAAAGTGGGACTCATTCACCACTGATGGTGAATCAGTTGTCCTCCAATATTTTGCAAATTCAGGGGTCAAGTTTGTGGGTCCACATCTGCACTTGTCTTCTTATCGGGTTGACAAAGTCAAATCTGTAGAAAATGAGCTGTATGTTGTCTCCAAGCTTGAATTAGGGTTTAGTTGAATTGAATCACTTTGATGACTTGTTGACCACTTTTCAACACCTATTTCTTTGAAAAATCTACCTATAAGACCTGCAAACACACATGCAAAGAGGGGGAAAATGGTTAAGGGTTAGAGTATAGGGATTTGCCTTGGTCAAATCCCACTTTGGTAATCAAACCCTTGATAAAGAAATTAAATGAAAACAAGAAAGGAATGATGAATAAACAACATGCAAGTGTCCTAAACTCACCAAACCCTTATTGTTGAAGTCTAAAGATAAGTCAATGGCTGCTCCAAGATGCTTGATTATTGCTTGATTGAATGATGCTTTGATGCTTAAGTGAATGAGATTGAAATCAAGGATGAATGCTTGAATGAATTAGAATGAATGGGGGTTAAAATGGATGGAAAAACACTTATTTATACACAATTATTCCCTAATTACCCAAAAATACATCACAGGCTAACATAAGGTCTTAATGAATAAAAACTTGAAGGAAATTTGAATTATTTTGAATTTTGAGCTAAGAGGGACTTATTCGCCACCCATGGCGAATGGGTCCCACTCTAGGCTTGCAAGTGGGTGTCAGAAATTAAGTTGCTTTTAATGTTGTTTGTTAGGTTTGAATTCAAAAACACACTTAATTATGACCCATAAGTGCATAAAGGGCCCAAATAAAGCATAAAAAAGGTGTAATTAGTGATGACAAGCCTAGAAAAGCATGAAAGCTTGGTACAAGAGTTTACAACACTTTAAAATAAGACTTGATAAGGGATAAAAAGGTGATTTTTAGATGAATTATAATAAGAAGAGTCTAGAAAAGTGTAGAAATGTGTTACAACACTTCACAAAACCTTCACAAGACATCATAATTTGAATATTTAGGACCTAATGTGAATGCATAAGTTACATTGCAACATTAAATCAAAGAAAAATAGGTTAAGCATCATGAGAGAAAGACCTAAAAGACCATGAAAATTTCAATGATCCATTTTTCTATGGTACATATATATTAAGGTTAAAGTGCATGCCATGAATTTCTAAATATCAACTATTCACATATGGTAAAATAAAACTTAATTTAGTTTTATTTGTTTAGAAAATTATTTTAGGAAACCCTAAATTAAATTTACCCAACAAGTTACTCTTTGAAATAATTAATGGATGCAAGAATTTAAGAGTAACTTTAATTTTTTATATATTTTATAAAAATAAATGCAACTTAAATTTTAAACTATTATAATGCTTTTAATTTAATATACCTATTTGTAAAACTAAATGCAACAAGTGATCGATAAAGCTCTGATACCAATTGAAACCTAAATATTTTCCAAACAGTAAAATAATGTAACTCAATTATTCCCAGCAGTAAAAAAATGAAATGAATGTACCAATTTATTTAATTAGAAAAATGCATATATTAATTGAGACATTAATGAATAAAAGAAGCATTAGTAATTAATCATTTGAACAATAATGTGCAAATAAAAATAAGGAAATCTTTTTATATTCACAAAAGACAATAAATTAACTCAGAGAATAATTAAATTATATTACAATGAAAATGATACATATCTTTTAATAGTTCTAGAACAGGTATCCACACATAGAAATAGGGTTATAGGCCCCTGGATTTCCTGGCACAAACACCCCTGGAGGAACCGGTTCTTGCACAGAACCAACCTGTCTTTACAACATAAACATAGCCCTAGCTAAGACACTGTTCCAGGTGTACGCTATACCCCAAGTTGGACACACGCTGTGTGCCCCTTCTCCAAATGTTTAAATGCTAGCTAGAACCAAACCTTCACTCTCGTGTGCCTTCCAAACTTTGGGTTTCTTTTTCTTTCTTTTTTTTCACTTTCCATTCTCTTTCTCTCTCTTTCTCTATCCCTATTTTTTAATAAAAGAGGGTAAAAACTTTATTGAATCAGAATAACATTACAAAGTCAGAAGAAAGAAGCCACAAGGGGCCCAAAAAAATAAGAATTAATTCACACCCAAGAAGCATCTCATATCCTCCGCAACCCACTCCTCAAGAACATGGGCCATGTCATTAGGAAGATTGCCCCAACCATCCACATACCAAGAATCAATCCTCTCCGACGCCCATCTAGCCAATCCATCAGCCACTCTATTCCACTCTCGCGGAATATGGCAGAAAATAATGGATTCCAGAGAAGAGTACATAGAAATAATCTGCTTGACAACCAGAACAAGCTGCCAATTCATATACTCCAACTGTCGCTTATGCAACATATCAATAACCACCTGAGAATCAGACTCACAAACAATCCGTTGCCACCCAAGGCCAACCACACACTCAATCGCCATAAGGATAGCACTAGCCTCCATAAGATTATTGGTATGCAAACCATAATACATAGAAAAGAAAAACACCACCACTCCCAAGCTGTCTCTACCAATACCACCAACTCCAGCATGCCCAGGATTACCCCTAGATGACCCATCTGTATTAATTTTTAGCTCCTCTAGAGCAGGCAGACTCCATAAGCCATCACGAGCCACCCTCTCATGCCCACGCCTACGATGCACACTGCCCAAATTTCTCCTATCCCCAGCAACAAGACCCAGGGAATTAACAACACCCAAGTCCCCAGGATCAACTAGCACAGACAAATCACACTTTGCAGAAAAAGTCTGCTACAGAGCCCCAAGAATTCGCCTCCAAAGTTGCTCCAAGATCAATTTTTTATTCAAGAAAATCCATCTGTTGTGCTCCAACCAAAGATGCCAAACAATCAAACTAGGGCCAATGCTCCAAGCAATTTTAAGAAAAGAGGTTTTGGCAGGAGATGATCCCTGTCTCTTCCAAAACTCATCTAAGACAGAGACATGGCAAAACGGTAAGCTCCAGAGATTCCACCGGTGATGCCAGATATCCTTAGCAAAGGAACACTGAAAAAAGAGATGTGAGAGGCATTCTTCATGCTGACCACACAAAACACACATGGAAGGGCCCTGGAACCCTCGTTTCCAAAGATTGTCCCAAGTAAGACACTTACCTTGGACAACAAGCCAAGAGAAAAAATTACACTTAGGCCAAGCAAATTTATTCCAAACATGCTTCCACCAAGGAACCTCAGAGCTCCCAAAGACCTATTTATCCAAAACCTGATAACCAGAAGCAACCGAAAATTTACCCCGCAAATCTGGACCCCAAGCAAGCACATCTCTCCCAAGAAGAGAGTTGCAAGTGCGATCTGAAAGAATCTTAGCAAGCACTTGACGATCCTCCAAAACCCCCCCAGGAGGCCAATCCTAAGGGTCCTTCCACCTGGACATAGTAATCTGACTCAAAGAATGTTGATATTTGAATTCGGCCACATGACACCAACCCGCCTCCTCAAAAATCTAGCACAAGTCTTGAAGGTGGGGATGATAAGACAGAATAGGGGGATGTCCATCCCAAGAGTCATGCCAGAAGAGAGCTTCTTGACCCCTATTACAAATCCAAAAAAAGCCCTTCTTCACAAGCTTGGCACCCCGTTTGAGGGTACTCCAGATCATAGAACCTTTCCCCTCCAGACTAAATCTTACAACCTCCATGCTTTCCACCACACCCAAATATTTGAGGGTAAGAATTTTAGCCCACCACATATGCTGTTGTGAACACCAATGCCAATACAACTTAGCAGCCAAGGCCTGCCCATTCAAATCAGTTCATCATAGACCAAAATCCCCTTCCTGCTTCGGCCTACAGACAACATCCCACTTCACCAAGCTCCACTTTCTATGAAGAAGGTTTCCAGACCACAGGAACTGACGAGACAGTCTCTCGAAATCTTGAATAAAACTTGATGGAGCAGAAAGAACAAAGCACTTATAAAGAGGGAGAGCCTAGATCACAGACTTAAGAAGAGTCACTCTTCTAGCTGAAGAAAGCCACCTGCAAGTCCAATGGCTGACCAAACTTCAAAACTTGTCAAGAGTCTCTTGTCAAAACCTTTTAGGGAGAGAACGAATGGCAAGAGGGATTCCAAGATAGAGAAAAGGAAGTGAACCAATCTGGAAACGAAGAATACTTGCTAATCTCCTTTAGATATCCTTAGGAGTATGGAAGAAGTAAATGAGAGACTTCCCCTCATTAATGCGCTGCCCAGAGGCCGCCAAGTAGCTGTCCAAAACATTGCGCCAGTTCAAAGCCTCCTCAACCCTTGCCCTACCCATCAAGGCAGTATCATCAACAAACTGAAGATGAGTCTGAGGGGGAAGATCATTTCCCCAATTCCAACCCTGAATCGAGCCACTTGCTACCTGAGCACGAATAAGCCTTCCCAATCCTTCCGCAAGTAGGATGAATAAGTAGGGCGACAAAGGATCTCCTTGTTTGGGGCCTCTAGAAGCACCAAACAACTCAGTGGGCTCACCATTGAGAAGAACTAAGAAAAGAGGAAGAAGTAACACAACTCCTAACCCATTCAATCCAATCACTAGCAAAGCCAAAAGCTCCAAGAATCTTGAATAGAAAGCTCCATTTAACACAATCATACGCTTTTTCCATGTCCAGCTTGATAAACATATATTTTTCTTTTGAGGATTCCATATAATGGATGGTCTCAGCTACAATCACAACACCATCCATGATCTGTCTACTAGAAACAAAACCCCCTGCTCCTCAGAGATTAACACACCAAGCCAAGATTTCAGTCTTTCAGCAATCAACTTAGTAATAATCTTATAAACAACATTACATAATGCAATAGGCCAAAAAAGATCCAAAGAATTAGCCCCCTCCTTTGGAATGAGAGCTAAAAAAGTTGCATTCAGAGACTTCAACATTTGTTTATTCATGAAAGATTCCTTAACAACCTCTAAGAGGTCCAACTTAACCACCTCCCAAAACTCCTGAAAGAATTCAACAGGGAATCCATCAAGCCCCGGTGCTTTACCTTTCTTCATTTGGAACACAACGTTCTCAAGCTCCAACAAGGTAATAGGAGAAAGCAATGATTCATTCATTTCATTAGACACTAGCTGTGGTATACAATTCAAAATCCTTGTTTTAGCCTTCTCAGCTGGAGGTGAATCCTCAGAAAATAATGAAGAGAAATACTGAATGCATTCTGCAGAGATAGAAGTAGAATAGGACAAAATTTCCCTGTCAGACAACACAAGAGAAGAAATAATATTACCTTACCTCCGGTCTTTAACTAAGTTGTGAAAAAAAGAAGTATTCCTATCACTAGCCTGGTGCCATTCAATACGAGACTTTTGTTTCCAAAAAATTTCCTCTCTTAACTCCCATTCCTCTACCTCTTTTGTTGCAGCAATCTCTGACAAACTCAACTCTTCCGTTAGGCCTTGATCACGAATCTGCCTGGTGATTAAGTCCAAGTTATCCTGAGCCTTCTGTTTTTCATGAAATAAATTACCAAAATGTTGCCTATTCCATCTTTTCAACTTGTATTTGACATACTGTAACCTCTTTGAGAATGAGTACATAGCAGTGCCATAAGCTGGCTTCCCAAGATCGCACCAGCCAGAAATCATATCATGAAGAGACTCATCTTGGAGACACATGCGTTGGAACTTGAAAGTTTGTCTAGCACATCGTCGAGGCACATCAACCACAAGCTTAATTGGCCAATGGTCAGAGCCTCGACAATCCAATATTTCAGAGCTAATCATCCACCTATCCCCCATCTAAAAACTAGACACCAAAAATCTATCTAGTTTTTCAGAAATAGCAGCATCTCCAATTCTCCTATTATTCCATGTGAAGACTCTATTAGTTGGTTTGACATCAACTAACCTCAAAAGAGCCATATTATCCTGCAAGAGCCTAGAGGAAGGCTCCAAATGAGCACTACCTCCTCTCTTCTCTTCTAAAGAAATGACAGCATTAAAATAACCAGCCAGGATCCAAGGCAGGTAAGGATCCAAAGACCTCACATGTCTAACATGATCCCACAGTTGTGCTTTACCTTGGAAATCAGTCGAAGCATATATATTAGAGAAAATAACTTTCTCCCTTGACTCTAAATGAGAAGCAACACAAGAAATCGAACTCTTACAGGAGATCCACCAAATTGGACTAACCTTTCGGGGATCCCAAAAATAAGCCACTCCACCAGAATTACCAAAAGCACCCACACATTAACATTGGCCATGACCCCAAATCTTAGGAGCCACACTTAACATACTATCCACTGATAACTTAGTTTTTTGCAAGAAAATCACATCCGGAGAATGAATGCAAATCAAATCTCAAATAGCCTTTTGTCGAGGGATGCTATTCATACCCCTCACATTCCAAGAAAGAACTATCATCATTGGGGTTGGGAAAAGTGAGCATCAATAGTCTTCACCGAACCAGCCTCAACCAATGTCTCTCTAGCAAGCTTCACTTTTTCTTGGTCCTTTTTGCTACCAACCTTAACTGATTTCTCAAGAATCCCTTTCTTAAAATATTTTTGCTGCACACCCAAAATAGAGGAAGAAGGTTTAAACTTTCCTAAATCAGGGCTATCCTGAGCCTCCGAGTAGACCTTACCAGCACCAGAGGGGCCACCAGAATCAACAACCCCCCCATCCCCAGCACCAAGAGCTAAAGCAGAAGGACCTAGACTAGACACCTTCTGAGGATCCTGGTCACCAAGCTGATCCACTCCAGGGATCACCGAAGGTTGTACCTCAACCAACTCCTTAGAACCAGAGCCATCCACCGTTTGCATGTTAGCTGTAAACCCTTCCTCTTGAACTAACTCATCCAAAGCCTCAAATCTATTGAAATTCCCCCCTTCCTGTCTATCCTGGAAAGGCCTCTTTTGGCCCCGTCCACGATTACGAGGTTTAACTGGAGCAAAACCATCTTTGTCTGCTGCCATTCCCTACATAGGATCTCTACCCTTTTCCACCCTCAGATTAGATTGGGAACCCGCATTATTTGCACCTCCCGCACCAAAAGCCCGAGGACACCTCCGCTGTAAATGCCCATATTCATGGCATAATCGGCAGTGAAAAGGCAACATTTCATAATCCAAAGGCTGAGTCCAGGAATTAGAGCCAACAGTCAAATCAATAGAATCGGGCAGAGTTTGACTCAGATCAATCTCGACACAAACCCTCGCATAAGAAAAGATCCGCTTAGCTAAAGTATGTTGAGAAGGACCAATAGGCTTACCCAACAATAAAGCAATTGATTGTAATATAGTAGTTCTCCAACATTCAAGTGGCAACCGAGGAAGGAAAACCCAAACCAGAACCCTAGAAGGCAACTCTTCCGCTAAATTAAAGCCAACATTCCATGGTTTTATGAAAAGACCTACTTGATTATAAAAATAAGGCCCCCCTTCAAATGCCCTATCTCAATCAGCAATGCACGAGAAATCTACCAGAAAGAAATTGTTTGTAGCCAACAGAACATCAAAGTCACCCTCTAGAGACCATGTCTTGCGGATCCAAGTGTCTAAGAAAGAAAGAGAAACCCTCATCCCCATAAAATTACAAACTAAAACATGCTTACTGTAGTAATCTAGATCTTCAGCTACCGCCTCTGATTGAATCACCAAAACAAGACGAACTTGCGCCCTTTCCAGACATCCATTTATCTTATGCATTTTAAAGGTACTAGATTTTGTCAAACCCTCTCCAGACGAAGCCCCACCACCAACCTCCGCCATAGGAATATCTCCCTTCACCACACCAATCGATGCATTCCTTGCCATTCAAACCCCATCCGACAGAGAAATCAAAAGGATCAAACTTAAGAGAAAGGGGTCAGTGACAATAGACGACCCAACGCCCACACCAAACCCCAACAGATTGCACCAAAAACCCCCCCTGAAACTGCACCCATGCACAGAAGAAAGAAGGCAAAAAGAGCCACCCCTAGCCCCTTACCCACACCGCCCAGACTTCCCACCCACTCAGCCACCAGAAACACAGAGCCACCAGGCTAGGGCGTAGATGCCCTAGCGCGTCCACACCCAGCACCCGTGAGCACCATCCTCTCAGCTCAAAATTTTAATATTAAGGTTTGGGCCTTGGTTGTTGGCACTACAGGCAAGAAGCCCCACCAGTTCACCAAGGAGCCTCCCCTTAATAGGAGGGTAAATAACAAACTCCATTGTTGATGCGGTAGAGAGTGACCCCGCGAGGTTTGAACCTTGGTTGCTAGCTCTACAGGCAAGAAGCCCCACCATTTCACCAAAGGGTCACCCCCTCTCTATCCCTGTTTCAACTAATTTACGAGTTTATATAATATTCCAAAGGGTGGTTACAAAAGCCACACCCTTTCACAACAATAATCTTTGCTAATTAATTTTACATTATTTAATTGTGATGTATTGTAACATGCAATGTATAAATAAGGAAATTGTGGCTCTACTAGCAATTCATCGATGGAAAATTCACTGCCACTAGCAATTCATTAATTATTGGTGATGCATTTTCCGGTGAATTGCTAGTGGTGAATTTTCGGTATGTTGGAAATTGTAATGTTCCATTTTTTATGGTATGGAAAAAGTAATATTATTTAATCTTCAAAAAATAAAAATATTAAAAAGAGAATTAAATAATAATAATTTATTATTATTAGTACTTGCCATTGGCATAGTACTATTGTAATGAGTTTGAATTTTTTTAGTTAACTAGTTATTATTAATAATTTAGTTTTCAACCAAACAAAAACAATATTTAAAAAAATTAAAATAAAATTCAATTTTGTAAAGTCAACTTGTAAAATAGTTAACTTTACAAATTATTAAAATTATCTCTTGTGCATACGATTGGTTAAAAAGTTATGTGTGTTATTGACCCATTTGTAGGGAAAGCAAGGTAAACCTTTTTTTAAAGAATGATTTTTCATTTTTTGTTTAATAAAAACATTTATTAAATCTTTATAAAATAAATAAATGTTACTTATTTTAATTTTTTTTAAGAATGTGATATTTTTTTATTAAAGAAAATCTTACAAAAATCAATTAACTATTTTATAGAAATTTGGATTCACTCCATTAAAATAATAAAATAAAATAAAAATTGTATTATTCTTTCCATTAAACTAATATCTTTGTTATCTATGTTCTTAATATTTTATGGTATAATTTAATTATTATATACTCTCATTCTTCTTTTCATTAATAATTTTTTTTCATCATGTATATTTTTATATTAATTTATGTAAAGGTTCTAAAAAAAATTATAACCTATAATATATAGGTATATAAGATAACCTATATATTTTAGGTCTATATTATATATAATATACAACCTATTTTAATATAGATAATATTAATTTATATATATAGCCTATATTAATGTAGAATTTATATATATTATTTATATATATATCTTATGTTATTGAAGATAATATTTTGTAGGTAAATAAGTTAATCTAAATTTTGTAGGTAATATATTAATTTATATTAATATATATATTATATAAATTATTATGATTTTATCTATTTATATTAATATATATTATAGACTATATATATTATAATATATTATATTTTAACCATCTATTTTTTAGTTTAATTGAATCATTTATTTAATTTTCCAATTTATATTTTATATATAATCTCATCTTTTTTTTTTTTCGTTGGTTAAATTATTATTGTTTTAATTTTTAGTGTATTTTCCTTTATATCTTCGTTCATTTATTTTAATAATTTTGGTAATTGTTCCTCAATAATTTTGTTATATATAATTCATCTTTATAATTCTCTTAGAGTTATTTATTCACTATTTGAGACATTTAACCTTTAACTTTTTTTGATCCATTTATTTGTGTTATATCATATTATTATATTATTCATTCTTTTGTTATGTCTTCATCATTTTTTACCTATTTTCACTTTTACTTCATTTTTCAATTTCCTCCCTCCGTACCCTCTCCCACCACTTCTCTTCTTAAGGTCATTTCTACAATCATATTCTTCATTATCCTCTTCCTATGATGAATCATTGAGTTAGGGTTAGTGTAAGGTCATTAGAGTTATTTATTCATTGTTTGAGACATTTAACTTTAACCTTTTTTTATCCATTTATTTGCATTATATCATATTACTATATTATTCATTCATCTATTATGTCTTCAACATTTTTTCGCCTATTTTCATTGTTACTTCATTTTCCAATCTCCTCCCTCCCTACCCTTTCCCACCACTTAACTCTTCTTAAAGCCATTTCTACAATCATATTCTTCATTATCCTCTTCCTAGAAGTGTTTACTCTATCATTCATGGCCTTTGAAAAAATCATACCATTAATCATCGATTTGTTAATATTTAACAATTATTGATTTGAATGAAGGCATATAGTTGCACTTGTGTCTACTACAAATCAAATCTGATAATTTAATATAATATATTTTATTTTTTATCATATATATATATAAAATTAAAAATAAACAATTTGTAATAAATAATCATTTTAATATATAAAAAAATTGTATTAATAATAAGAGAAACTATAATATCTAACTTTTAATGAATTTTAGTATATATTATATTTATTTTATTTATAAAATTTATTTAATATATAATAATTCATAATATAACATCTATTAAATATGTTATTTATTTAAAAGTTAGTGATAAAAATTAGGTTTATAGTTATGGATAATGTTATGATCATAGTTAGGGTTAGAGATAGGTTTATGATTAAGATAATGGTTTAAAATTTATTGTTAGTGTCAAGAATAGGGTTAGGGTTAAGGCTAGGGATATAATTAGAATTAGGGTATGAGTTAGGGTTAGGGTTAGGTCATTAAAATAACTAATTAACAATACTAAAACACTATAATTAACAAAAAATACATTTATTTTTATTTACAATAATAAAACTTATATTTAATTTTTATCAAATCTAAAAAACAATAATTACAATACTATTAAGACAAGTACTAGCCACTATGTGACACTTGTTACTTAATGTTAAGGTAATAATTAAATAAAATAAATTAATATTCAAATTTTATAAATGAAGGAGTTAGGCTATATAGCAGCTATTTATGTTTGAATTGTGGATTCATTTTGCGTGGATGATTAATATGTCTTGTTCGACAATTAATTTGAGAGTTTCGCAAATTCATTTTTTCAGGATGAATGTCTTTGAAAACTATTTTCAACAATGAAACCGTCTGGTCCCTAAATGATCTTGGGAGAATCAATCAAATTCTTCAGTTAGTTTACATTGAAGTTAGATTAATCAGAATTATTATATTATCGGGTCTGGGTCGACTGTAATTCCGGAGATCAGGATCAGAGGCCGGAATTATATCATTCTTGTTTGTTATTTCTGCTCCAAATTCGAGGCTTGAAATGAATGAATGTTATTGGGTGATTCATTAAGTGTTAATGCGCTGAGTAAGATCATTATCGGATTGCATGAAGGGCAAACAACCGTAGGTTACATTGATTAATCAGGAGGGTTATGATCATTGATATTGGCCGCTATTTTTAACTATAGCACTATATATTAGAGAATGACGTATTTCTGGTGAAGGAAGTACTAGTCGATGTCCTTAATATTGAATGAAGACTATAAACTATAGCATATCTGTCTTAGTTTGGAGCGATTCATATAACTACTGGCATTCACATTTGATCAGCGGTGCATATTGTTATCACTGCCGTATCATAGTATCATTGTCAGATTGGCGATAATTTCATTTTACAGTGCATTCGGTTGATGTCCTTATTTATATTTAATTGCGATGGCTATTCCTGTGCATCGATTATTCTTGGCATTTGTATTGTCAAATGATTGAGGCCATTCCATGGTTGCTCTACCTGTAATCGATGTTGTTTGAATTCTCTGAGTGGGAGAGTGTTTTAAGCGCTGCCTTCAACATTCATATGGATGCTATCGATTGACATTGGTACGTGGTTATTTGAAGAGAGACATCGCCTACTAATAGCCCGTGGAGATTTGAAGATGGTCATCGCCATTATATTGGAGTGGGTACAACCTCATGTTGCCACACTGTCATTCTGGAAGGTGATCAAGATTATATATGGCTGCGCCACAATTTGTATCTGGCCATACTAAAGTTTCATCAAGACTTCTTGTCTCTTCTGCGACGTTGGAAATTTACATAAACAGCCGCCACCTTGGCATATTGCACAAATAGTTAGTGCTGGTCAAAGTAAGTGATATCGGGCTTTTGCAATAGCCGCCAATATTAAAGTAAGGCTGTAGCGATAAGTTCAGGCACATCTATTACGGGTAGCAAACATCTATCCTCTATCAATCCAAATTTCTGAAATACATATAAAACATTCATGTAATCAGATATCTGGGTTTTGTATTGCACTTATGAAATGTTGAATATCTTTATTGACTGGTTTACTAGATGAAAAAATGTTTATATATTATGGATAACAGTATTTTGCCTATAATATTTCTAGATAAGATTTGAAAGAAAATGGTGTAAGGAACTGATGATGCATCTACATTGTGCGGGAGAGGCTGCGCGTAGCCTGTGAGGGCACGCGTATGTCTTCTATGCTGTCTACATGTGCGGCCAGAGCTACTGTTTGGTGTTTTGTTTCTGTTGGGGGGCGTTTTAGTTTTCGGGGATGAGTATTTGTTTTCTTCATCACTGGTTTAGTTTTTGCTGCAGGTTTGGAGGAGGAGGCGGGGTGGGTTTGAATCAGTGGTAGGGTAGCGGGTGGGGCTTGGTGTTGGATGAATTATGTGTTGGGTGTTGGGTGTGGTGGAATGGAAGGGGCTTCAAAAAGCTTGGTGTTTGCTGGTGCGAAGCCGTCTCAGGGATTTTCTGCGGATTTGCATGCACGGTTATCAAACTCTTTTTTTGTGGGTGAGAGCTCTAAGCTTAAGAAAGTGAATGGCTATTTGCTGTGGAGTTAAGATCATCCAGTCTTGGTTATCTCTCCTGAATCAGTGCACGAGGACATATCTTACTGGGGCCAACATGTTTTGATTTGTAAGTTCTTGGGTATTCTCGTCCCTCTCTCGGCTTTGGAGTCTTGGATGCTTCGGTCCTGGCAGGTTGAGGGTGATTTTGATATTTTGGTGGCTGCGAATGGCTATTTCATGGTTGATTTTTCTTGCATTTTGGATAGAAATCGAGTTTTTGAGGGAGGGCCATATTTTTACAATCATGATGGCTTATTCATGAAGCTCTGGAATTGAGGATTTAATGCGGTAGAGGATCTTCCTTCATGGGTTCCTGTGTGGGTCTGTCTGCCATGGCTACTGTTGGAGTTCTGGAGGGAGGATATTTTGCACCGGATTGCTGCTTTGTTGGGAAACCCAACTACCATCGCTCATGATACTTTGGATAAAAAGGTATTTTCTTTTGCTCGTATTTGTGTTGAAATTGACTTAAGTAATCCATTGCCGGATTCTTTGAAAATTTGTCTTGGCTCTGCTTCGTGGGTTCAACAGTTAGATTATGACTCCCTTCCTTTTCGATGTCATTTTTGTCATGAGTATGGACACCTTCAGTGCCAATGTCCTCGGGCACCTAGAGCAGCTGGGGTTTCTTCTCCTCCTTCATGAGGGCCTTCGGTGGAGAAGGGGGATAAAGGAAAGGTGCCTATGGCTAAGGGTGGGCCCGATAAGGATGGCTTCATTCCTGTTAAGATGAGGGATAAAGGGAGGGGTTAGAAGCAGGCCTTTAAGGATAGACAGAGTGATCAGAGATTCAATCATTTTGAGATATTGGATAATCAAGCCTTGGAGGAGGGGATTCCAGTTGAGATTTCTTTTGGGGCCACTGATATGGATACAGGGTTGGAGCAGACAATTGTTGTTAAGGATAGTTCTTCGGCTTTGGAGCAGGGGAATTCTGGGTCTCCTGGTGCCTCTACAGGTTTGCAGGATGATATTGTTTTAGCGGATTTAGCTAAGGAGGTGTTGTCTTCAAGTAAAGGTCGGGGATCGTTTCCTAGTCTAGGGGTGCTGTAACGCCCTCTTAAGAAGGGTCATTTTAAAAATTCCTCTAAAGCTGGTCGTAAGAAGGATGTGGAAAAGATTAAATCTATTGGGGATTTGTTGGTGGAGTCTGGGTCTCTGAAGACCACTGATGCCCACTTCTCTCAATCTTCCTCATGATTATTCTTTCATGGAATGCAAGAGGATTGAATAGCACCCCCCGTCAAAAGACTATTTAGGATTTGATTGTAATTCATTCTCCCGATATCTTTTGTGTTTAGGAGAGCAAGCTTCGAGTGGACTTCATGCTTCAGTATGCTCATCGCATTTAGTTTTTTGGTCAGTGTCAGTGTATTGGTTCTAGGGGAAACTCTGGAGGTCTGGCTCTTTTCTGGGATCCACGTAAGGTTGTTCCTTGCTGGTGGATCTCTAGCCATTCCTCTATTTTTGTGGTGGCTTCGGTTTTGGATTCTGGTGAGACTATTTTTGTCAATAATGTTTATGCTCTGATTGACATCCATGGTAAAATCCAACTTTGGGCCCATATCAGGTATGTTAGGTCTTGTGCTCCTTATCTTACTTGGATCTTAGCTGGTGATTTCAATTGTGTTGTGTTTGGAGGAGAAAAAAGGGGGATTGCCTAGGCTTGGTCCTACTTCAGATCTTTTTCGAGAAAATGTGGATTCTCTTGCTTTCGTTGATGTCAAACCCTCTAATGGAATATTCACTTGGAATAATAGATGGAGTGGGCTATAAGAGATATCTGAGCGGTTGGATAGATTTCTTGTTTCTAGTTTTTGGGTGGGTGGTAGCATGGTCACGTGCTTTGAGATTCTTGATTGTTGTGGCTCTGATCATTGGCCAATTAAGTTTTCTGCTTCTTCTTTCCATACTCCAAAGAATCCTCCTTTCAAATTTTAGCTTATGTGGCTTCAAGATTCGTCCTTTTATGATCTTGTTGCTCAATGGTGGCAGGATGGAGCCCCTGCGTATGGTACAACTATGTATTTAAGAAGCTGCAATATATCAAGTATCATCTTAAACAATGGAATAGGTCATGATTTGGCAATCTTCGGGCCAAGAAAAGGGAAGCGCAGGACTGTCTTGCTGTTATTACTAGATTTGGGATTTTCGGAGGCTCTTGGACATGCTGAGTCCCAAGCTGTAAAATTGGTGGAGTGGGAGCTTCGTGAGGAAATTTTCTGGAAACAAAAGACTAGGATTGACTAGCTTCAAGAGGGTGACAAGAATAATGCTTTCTTCCATCATTCTGTGCAAGCTTGTTAGAATAAGTTTTATATCTCTTCTCTTGTTAATTCTGAGGATCTTTTGATTTCTTCACAACAAGCTTTATCTAGAGAGGCTCGTTAGTTTTACTCTACTCTGTTTACTGAGAATTCACTTCCTACTGAGGCTGATGAGAATATGGTCCTTGCTTGCATTCCTTCTTTAATCTCTAATTTTTTGAATGCTTCTCTTACTCGTTTGATTACTCTGTGTGAAGTGGAGGAGGTTGTGTTTGGGATGAATAAGGGGAAAGCTCCTGGCCTTGATGGTTTTCTAGTTGATTTTTTTTAGGAGTTTTGGGATATTGTGAAGTTGGATTTGTTGGAGGTTGTCCGGGAGTCTCTTCATAGTAAGCAGATGCTTTGAGCTCTGAATGCTACTTTTCTGGTTCTCATCCCTAAAAAGGAAGGTGCTGATAGGCTTGAATTCTTTAGACCTATTGTGCTCTATAATGTGGTGTATAAGATTATTACAAAATTGATTGTTGAGAGGCTTAAACCATGTCTACCTATTGTCATTTCTGAGGAGCAAGGAGGCTTTGTGGCAAGTCGTCAAATTCTAGATGTGGTGATAGTAGCCTATGAAGTCATTCATTCCATGGCAACCTCTAAGGATAGGTCTATGTTCATTAAGGTGGATATGGCCAAAGTTTATGACAAAGTTAAATGGAGTTTTCTATAGAAGATTTTTTTAGCCTTTGGGTTTTCTTCTGATTGGGTGAGTTGGACTATGAGTTGTGTGACTTCTTCCTCATTTTTCAGTTATTGTGGATGGTGAACCTTCAGAGCTTTTTGGTGCTACTAGGGACCTTCGTCAGGGGGATCCACTCTCTCCTTATCTGTTTATTATAATGGCATAGAGGCTAGGTCGATTTCTTAAATTTTGGGTTTCTCAAGGCTTGAATCATGGTTGGCAGTGGGGTTTGGGTCTGCCAATGCTTTCTCATCTCCAGTTTGTGGATGGAACCTCTCTTATGGGGTTGGCTTGCATTTGGGAAGTTGAATCCTTTAGCCAAGCTTTGGATATCTACCTTGCTGCTTCAGGTCAACAAGTTAATGAGCAGAAGTCTTCTATTTTCTTCTTTAACACTCCTCAAGCTATTCAGTGGCGGATTGCAACCATTTTGCAGTTTCAAATAGGGTCTCTTCCCTTTGTCTATTTGGGTATTCCTCTTGCTTTTGGTCGTTAATCTAGGTCCTCCTAGTAGATGTTGCTTAATAAGTTGAGGTGAAAGTTAACTCATTGGACTCATTGGTGGTTGTCTACAGCTGCTAGAGTGACTCTTCTCAAGTCTGTTATCCAGGACCTTCCCATCTATAGATGCTTTGTTTAGGCGGCTCCTATGTATTTCCTTAGGGAATTTGATGCTCTCTCATGTCAATTTATTTGGAGTGGTAACTTTCTATCTACTAAGTGGAGCCTTGTTAAATGGGAATTTGTGTATAGACCAAAACAGGAGGGTGGTCTTGGTTTATGTTATGCTATTTTGAATGGGCTGGTTCTTGCTGCTAAGCTTTACTGGCATTGGTGTACCAATCAACACCAGTTATGGGCCCATATTCTCAATCATAAATATCTTAGGGGTGTTGCTTCTTTTGAGGTTCCTCGCTATCCTCTAGAGGGGAGTGGTTCTATGATTTGGCATACTTTGAAAGTGGGGGGAAATTTGATTAAGTAGGCACTCTTTTGGATTTTTCATTCGGGGTCACAGACTCTTTTTTGGTTAGATTCTTGGGATGGTCACCCACCTATTCTCTCTATTTTTCCTTACCTCTAGTCCCTTTCTGATGTTTTTACTGCAGCTGGCTAGGATACCGTTGAGAATTTTAAGGTTGCACAACATTGTGGATTGGTTGTAAGCTTTTGGTGGAAGCATCCTTCTAAGTGGCCACTTGGGGGGTCTGAGGAGGATAGGCACGAGCTAGCTCAACTTTTGGCTTCCTGTGCTTGTAATTCTTTGAGGGGACTTGATGGCTTGGGATGGTTTTGATTTGTCTGGGAAGTACTCTATGTCTGCTGGTTAGAAGCAGCTTGGTAGGTAGTTGTTTGGGGATATTGAGGTACCTTGGTGGAAGAAAGTTTGGCACAAGTTGTCGTGGCCCAAGTGTAATTTCTTCATGTGGTTAGTTGCTCAAAACTGCTGTCTTACTTGGGATAATTTATGTAAGTGTGGTTTCCAAGGCCCTTCAATGTGTGTTTTGTGTCGTAACTATGAGGAGAGTGTCTCTCATCTCTTCTTCCAATGTTCCTATGCTAGGGAGATTTGACATTTTTGGTGGAGGGTGTGGAATATGCCTTGTTGGCATGTTTCCTTGCTGGCTGAGTTTGTGTATTGGTGGTGCAGGGCTCCTGTTTCTACTTCCTTTCTTCAAGCTGCTTGGGATCTTGGCCCATTTTTTATTATCTGGAACCTTTGGATGGAGAGGAATCGTCAAATTTTTTAGGATGTGATGTTGGTGGCCCCTCGCTCATGGTGGAAAATTTTGCATTCTATGGGAGAAACTGTTGTGGCTAAGTGTGATCTAACTGCCTAAGTGGATCCTTATGATGTTGATTTTTGTAATTATCTTCACCTTCCTTCTCCGCAATGACAACTCATGCACAATAGATGTAGACATCCTACCCTGAAGGTGAATAGTGAGGGGAGATGGTCTCCTCCACCTTAGGGAGTCTTAAAAATCAACACGGATGGCACTTCTCGAGGAAATTTTGGTCATGCCAAAATTGGTGGTGTTGGTCAGGACAACTCTGGAGATGTTCAGTTTATCTTCTCTATTTATAAGGGTCTTCATGTACTAATAATTTAGTGGAGGCTCAAGCCATTTTATTGGCTGTGGAGTGTGGAAGTCAATTGGGGTGGAGAAAGATTATATGTGAGTCTGATTCCCAGGTTGTGGTGACCCTGTTTAAAGGATGACATTTAGAGGATGTTAGCTGGCATTTGGCTTTGATTCCTGATCAGATTCTTATTCTCTGTGCTTCTTTGGAGTTTGTTACTTTCACTCATATTCCTAGAGAATTGAATGTTGTTGCTGATTGTTTGGCTAAATGGGCTTCTGATCATATTCAGGATTGGAATTTGGTGGACCGGGGTCAGTTACCCCCAAATTTTTCTCAACAGTTGGATCACTTGGTGGAGCTTGATAGGGCTATGTAATGCCCTTGCTTTGTATTTCTTCTTGATTTAATAAATTTTTTACCTCTCCTTTATGTTGGTTTACTGGATGTTATAAAGATGCATGTCAAAATGTTATGTTTACAATGGATATATGTTCAGTTACCTTTTTCTATTATAATTCTCTATGATGAAATTGATATTAGAGGAGTGTCCACACACAAATTTAATACACAATTCTTATTCAAACACTTGATGATTAGTGCAAGATAATTGTTTGACGAATGTCTACAATGTCAATTTTGTGAAATTTGCAAGTAGAAACACTCTAATAACATTATGTTTTTTTTTTCCACAAATTTAGAGAAGCTTGCACTATTTATGATTATCACATACCTAACAAAGCAAGGTTTATGATCAATGTATGAGAAACAAGAAGAGACTCAATTATATGGGAAAATCTTCTTAACATTCAAACTTAAAAAGTTCATGAAATTTTCCAAGAGGAAGATGATAAGACTTCAATTTAAGTCTCTTAAAAGTTGTAATCACATTAAATAAAAGGATAACATGATAAATTATTAATTTTTTATTTGGTTATAACAATAAACATGATACGAGGTAAAATATTTACTTCTATTTAGTATATATTTTTAGTAGTTTTATGAATAACATGTATTAAAAAAATCTTCTAGTCCTCCTTGAGTATAATGCATCTTCTTATAATGAATGACCATCACCCTAATACATTTTTTGGGGAGCAAGTCTAGATAAGGTGAACTTAAATTTTTTATGCATCATTATAGAAAAGTTTATTCTTTTTGTAAAAGAAACATGGGAAATTATTCATATTTATGTTCATGAAAATATCATATGATCTCCTCACTAATGACCATCAAATTGACTATATTCTAGATTTTTGAGGAATAGTATATGCTCATTGGAAATTTATAAATGTATTTAAAAAAAAAACTCTACACCAAAAATAAACTTTATTTTTATTATTGTGCTACTAACTATGTTGGTAATTCCATTTATAGGAAATTTACCATAGACTATGTCTCAAATAAATGTTGCAGATGTTCTTACATGGATGGTTCTAATCTTTTTTTAAGAAAGCTATCTTCTATTGTTTTTTAACCAAAACCCAAAATACAAAAGTAATTCTTGAAGAATCAATGTGGTTGAAGAATTATGGAAGAGCTTCAACTTGATACTTATGCAAGTACCACCTAACTATATGATAACTAGACCTATTTTACTCTTAGAAAAGAATCTTGTTTCCAAAGAGAGAAAAACATATTGAAGATCATGTACACCTCACTCAAATGAAAATTAGTTCATTATAAAAGTTCTACTCGAGTGAGTATTTTATCATAAAAGTTTTCTCTAGTTCTATTCAAGAAAAGTATTTTTATCATAAAAATTCTCTCTAGTTCTATTCAAGAAAATGTATGTTATGAGCATGAAGAAAAATATTGAAATATTAGCCATCACTTATCAAAACCTCTATCAGTGATTTGGCCTTAAGTATTCCATTGAGGGGAGTGTGCATAACACCACCTCATGGATAAATCCTAGATGTAAGAGCTAACACACATAATATAGGGCCTCTAGGCATTATATAATCTAAATTAATATAAATGCTTGGCCTTTGGTGATGCTATTGGGGGGAGTGCATGTCAATGCCACCACCTAATGGCTAAATCTAGATGTATAAGTCATATGGGAATCTATTAAATTTCTTCTCTTTGTAAATTTTCCACTTATAAAAGTATTATATTAAGTCCTATGGGCACTATGTAATGAACCTAGGGTGAGGCTGATTTGAGGAGACACAGACTCCAATAAAAATCTTTATAAGACCTCATATATCATCATTTTTAAAACACTGGGATTATAAATTATAAAAAAGTGAATTTCATGTAGTCCAAAGGACATGGTCTTCATTTTGACATATATTTGTGTCCCTATTTATCACTATCAAAGAAGACCTATATTATTGGAATACTTCATTTTTCTTTTATGAAAATTGACATGTGATGCCTTATTAACTTTAGGGGATTTTTCTTTTATGAAAATTGAGATAGGGGCTAGGTACATGAAATCAAGAGATTTTATGGGGCCACGTCATGTTACTTGGAAGGGAAGGAAAAGTGCATGCTTTGGAACAGCTGCATAATTCTGCAAGTTCTTGGCGTTGGTAGAGTGCAGTAAGGAGCAAACGAAAATGGGGGGGGACAGGAAAAGAGTTGAGCCTAATAGCTATGAGGTGCACACTAGGAATGACAAGGTTTGGGAGCAGATTGTAAGAGGTGGCCTGGTTCCATATCTGGAAAAACTTCATGGGCCTGATTCTGTGGCCACAGACTACTTCGAGAAGAACTGGAACAACGACAAAATCATTCTCTTTGGTAGGAAGGTGAAGTTGGATGAGAAAATTATAGGGGAGATTACAGGTATGTCCATCGAGGGAGTGAAGTTTTATCATGACAGAAGGTTTTTGACGAGGTAGTCATCAATTTCTGAAGAAGGACAAGGAGAAATTGAAACTGGTTAAAATATCTAACAACTATTTCAAAATTGACACTATCAAAGCAGCTGGAGAAAGGTACTTCATGTGATAATGGAGTATATCACTCTGGATGAGAGATTTACCAGAGTGTAGGCACCATTTTCCATTCTTAACCACTTCACCATAAGGTGCAGATTTCTATGCCTCACTACCTGTTATGTTCATTGACTAATAGCCTGGAAGACCATAGGAAAAATCCCAGGAGATACCCTATTCTTCATCCTGGTCTTATTAGGTTAATTTATGAACACTATCAAAGCATGCTGACTTTATCTAACCCTGTTGCCTCTGTGGAGTCGAGGACTATGATACTGATAGTGGGGGTTTGGAGATTCAGCCTAACAGGAGAGAATTGTTGAAACCCACCCGTCCTCTGAGATGTTGGTAAGAAAACCTAGCCTAAAAACCCCAGCTTGCTAAAGATAACCCTGACCTCCCCGATTGCTCTGCCCCTTAAAGAATCTTGTTCTTAAGGGCTCCCCTGCCAACAAGCTAGTCTCCTATTCCGTGGACTCCTTGGAAGACAAAGCCGAGAACCCTGAAGCTAGTAGAAATTTTGTGCCCTCCCTTCCTGCCTCTTTCAGATTTGAAGGTACTAGATTTACTAGCTCCCCCAACCCGGGTGAAGTTAATCTCATTTTAGACCGGGTTAGTCTGGTGACATTTTGGCCTCTGCTAGAAATGAACATAGTGACATATTCAAGGTCTTGAAATGGGCCTACCATGAAATTAATGAGATCAATCAAAGAAATAGGGCTCTATATAGCAAATGAGGAGCTGGAGCTGAAGCTGGTCGCTCTCAGTAATGAAGAAGGGAAACAAAATAAGAACAACACTGGTAAGATAGGTGGAGACAATGAGGAAAAATACAAGTCTCTGGAAGAGGAAATGGTTAAAATTAAAAATAACTTGAAAACTGTAGTGGAACAAAACCATAAAATGGCTAGGCACAATGCCATTATTATCAACGCTATGTCCGAAAAGATGGAAAAAATGCAACAGGGTTCGCTGGTTGTTGACTTGGAAGCGAAAAAGGAAAGCAAGTTTGAGGATCAAGGTATTTCTAAAAGGACGGGCCAACCTCAAAAGGAAAGATCCTCCCACTACAGGATGGTTCGGATGCTAAAGAGGGGTTTAGGATATGAATGAGCTGGAAGAGACTGTGATCTTTTAAAGACACAAATTTAGCTCTTGTTGGCTTTTTGGTTTTTGGTTCTGTGGCCTTTGCTTTCCTTTTTGATGGCTGTGGTCATTTTCTGTTGTTTTTTAACAACCTTTCTGTCTATGTTGTCTTTTTGACTTTCTCTTTATTTTGTAATCTTTGTGGTTTAGGTCCTTGTAAAACTCATTTTTTCCTCTTTCAAAAACTTTAAGGGGATTTGTTATGACATAATGTTATTAGGGGTCTATACCCTTATAACATAATATTCTAATATAAGGTTATTAAACCTTATATATTATATGCTTTATTAAGCATATCTCATTTGAAATAATTATAGTCTAATAATTATTAGATTATTAATTATTTATGAATGATTATTTTGAATAGGTGTGACAAATACCCCTTAAGGTATTATGCCACCCTTTCTCCTATATTTAAGGAGGTTCCCTCTCATTTGAGAGGTGAAGAATTTGGAGATTGATAGATTGTATCACTAGCACATGAGGTATTATTGGCCATGTGGAAGTATGGAGAAGTGTTCCCTATGTTTAGTCTATATTATACAATAGACCATTATTGTAAGTGTTTTAATAAAATGATGCTGTATGGGTTTTTTTACTTGAAAAGGGTTTTCCCCATGTATATCTTGTGTAATGTGTAAAATATATTCTTGTATTATTCTCATTTTATTTATTT
The DNA here is from genome assembly GCA_007258455.2 of Sequoia sempervirens. NCBI lineage: Eukaryota > Viridiplantae > Streptophyta > Pinopsida > Cupressales > Cupressaceae > Sequoia > Sequoia sempervirens. The sequence goes on along the minus strand of VDFB02139459.1, from coordinate 31,450 downwards.
TATATCTTGTTTATAATGATTAGTATCTATGATCATAATTTCTAATAATATCACACATACGTAAGTGCATAGTGCTGTTGTTTGAAAAAATAGGACCCAAACATCCATAGACAGGATAATTTTTCTAGTATAAACATATTTTAATATCATCATATTAAAATTAAGATATTTTATTTATCAAGCTAAAGGGGAGTTTTCATGTAATGTACAATTGTAAGGGAGTATACAATTTGACACTAATATTATAGATGAATTATTTAATAAAAAATAATATTTTAATCTTTGTGTCCTTTCTAAACTTAATATTATTAAATTCATAATATAATGTAAGACACTTTTATGCAATTATTATAGATGAAGATAATGAAGAGATAATATATTATTATTTATGTCATTATGTTGAGGCAACAAATAAATTAGAAGCACCTATCATAGATGGAGAAGACATTAATTATCTTACATGAACGGTGTTTGTTAATGGAACATGACTTAGAAGGTAGCTAATTAAGAAGTTTGATGAATGGTTGTTTCATGAATTTAACATAGATAGGAAAATTCTTTATTATTATAACCTTATTGTGGCATAAATTTTTTAATTAATCAAATATGGGGTTAGACCATTGAAAAAGAACTTGTAATTTTTTTTGAGTCTAACCATTAAGTAACACTCAACACCATAAAGAGTAGAGTAGATTTGTATGGATCATTGGATTGAACTGGTGAATGACACAAGTGTTGTACATAGTTTGTAAGTATGTTATATACTTATTATTTTATTTAGTTTTATTATGTTATGCACTTCTTAATCTAGGAATTTGATTTGAATATGTTATGTACTTCTAATTTCTTTGATTTAAGTAATACACTTCTTAATTTAGAACTTTGGTTGAGAAATGTTATGTAGTTTTTAAATGTAGGTTAACGGTGTTAAAAAAAGCTTCTAGTTCCTTGTGGTTGGCGATTTTAGTAGATAATTTTATATTCTTGAAGCGAAAAGAAGCTTTTGATTTGAGTGATTGAGTGGTTATCTAACCCTCTTTGATCTTTCAATTGGTCTAATGATTTTTGTTTGATCCTAGTAGGTTAGTTTGGTTTTGTTGAGGGGTGAAGACTTATGTCTTCCATTATGGGACCTTTTTTGAGGTTATGTGAATATTAGGTGATAAATATGATGTAGAAGAATTCATATATGATAGATAGTTTTTTTTACTACATTATTCTTCTCAACTAACCTTACGTTATGTATACAGTGTGCTTATTGAAGAACTTGATAATAGGGATTAAAATGAATAATAAAATTAGATTTCTATTTCTTTATTAATGTGAACCTTGTCAAGATTCAATCTCATTCCTTTGGGTAGGTGTAAAATCTAAATAAGTTTAAAAAAATTAGTCTAACAAATTTATTTGACAATAGTTAATTACATAAGACTCTTGACATATTAAACATGATGCATACAAAATCAAGAGAAAATTCTAAGATCACAACTATTACTTAAGTAAGTAGACCATCAAAATTATTGTAGAAAAACATATTAAATTAGATAGTTTCTAGTTTTAACATTGACCACATCTAGGTCTTCCTTTTAGGGACAAATATCAACTCAAGAATAAATCAATGGTATCAATACTTGAGAGTTACTCAAAAGAATCAATGAACACAAATATTCTTGAGGCTAGGTTATAGGCTCCACTAAATAACTTTAAGATATACTTTGTATTCTCTTAAAACACATGTTTATTGCCAATTGGTATTTACTTTGGTTCTCAAGTTCAAGTTTTATAAGTTATAGTTTAAAACACTAAAAAATTTCAAATGAAGATTCTAAAAGACATTGATATGTAAAATCACTAATGATGTTTTCTTACTTTTTAAACTTGAGAGGCATTAAGGATCAGTCAGATGAGTACCGAGTTCTCTATTTTATATTAACATAAATAATTTTATGGATAATGGTGTTACATAATTCATTCAATGTTAGAATTACTACATACAAAGAGACATTTAATTCAAAACATGAACACATTATTACTTCATAAAAAAATTCAAAAAATTGCATTCACTATCCATGTCTTTGTTTAAATTTTTTTTGTTTTATTAATAAGAAAATATAAACGTATAATATTAAAAAGAAGATTCTAAATTTATGTTAGTATAAATTGAAAATTAATAGTAAATAATTTTTTTTTTTTAAAATTATTAAAAATGATGAAATCTTAAAAAGGTTTTATTTGTAGTAAATGATACAAATCAATAATTTACACTATTTTTAAATTTTTGAGAGTTTGTTCATGATAATAACATAATATTACTGGTGCCACTTAATAATAAGTATAATATTAGTAATACCTTATTAAATAAGATAAATTAAAATAAAAAATTAACAATAATAATAATAATAATTAATAAGTAAAATAAAATAGAGTTTATCCCATAGTGTGATGGATAAGTGGTGGCGTTCTTGTTGTGGCTATCAAAGTTCAAGTCTTCACTGAGCTATTATGATCGAAGGCAGTCCCAAGTCCCATATTTGTGACCTCTTTGATTCATAGCTCCAAGATAAAGAAACTCTAGATAATTTGTTAAATAAAAAATAAAAATATTAAAAATAAAATAAAATAAGTAATATATACATTAAATAAAATAATTCTAAATCAGAATAGAAATCTTTTAAATAAAATTTAAAATAATTATTAAAAAAAATAGTTCATATTAAATGTATTTGAACTTTCTCTACCAGTACAATTAGTTCTAGTAACTTATACTTCAAACTGAATAATTCTTACTCTTTCTTGGTTTCCAGCTTGGTGGGGATTGATTTAAATTATTAGGGTTATGCTTCCTGGTTGCAATAAGTTGGAATGATGGCTGTGTATTTTGCTTCTTACATTTCTCTATATATGTTTCTATCTACTTCAATATAAATTAAAATACCTTCTTAGCTCAAAGTGTTCTGTCTACCCTCATAATTTTAACTTATGCTTTCATACCAATTAGTTCATTAGCTATGGCTATAATTGGCAGCTAGCATTGCAAAACCAGTGATTGGAAAGTCACAAGCAGAGGTAATGCACAATATTTGATCTTTAAACCGAAATAAATATTATCTTTCTTTTTTACTTTTTTTCACCCACAAGACCAGCACAAAGTTGTGCCTTTTCATTTTTCAACATGGCAATCTCTGATCTAATACTTTCTACACCTTCCCCATTGCCTTCTGCAATAGTTTGCTCCAATGTCATTATAATTCTTTCAATGCTTTTAATCTGCACACAGATAAAATAGATGATAATGTCTAAGAATTTGCATGCAGATAAAATAGAAAATGTCATCAGAGTTTCCAGTAATGAGGATTCAAACCTTTCTATGAGGCCACCTGCGCATCCCATTCCTTCTACATATCTTTTTCAAGACTGTGGGACAGATTGCCAATTCCTTTGCGGCCACATTGATAGGGAGGTGGAAGTATGCTGCTAAGTCAGAAATTTTCAACTTCCCTGTTCTCTCTCTCTGCAATGCAATATGTCTGTCAGTCATTTACAACTTCAATGAACCAGTGCACATTTATGATGCTTTATTGATACATCACCTGTAAAGCAACATTGCTCTTTGGGGGCTTCACAGGAGGGGTACTGCCTGTTTGATCAACTCCATGTGGAGCATAGCTTCTATTCATCCAGAAATTACCTGTAAGATTTTGTCCTGGAATAAATCCATTGCTGGGAGCCTGCAATCCTGGAAATATGAAAAACAGATTCATTTTAATTTTTGATATCTTGTCCAACAGGATTGTTTTTGCTTCTTTACGGTAATTTTATTTTGCAGTTGCTGAAACCCAAGTGCTTCCATGAAGTGGGGCTTCAACGGGTAAAGTAGGTGGTTCTAACGATTTTTTAGGAACTTATTTTAAAGTAGGTGGTTCCATGAATTTCATAATGCAGTTTAAGCTTTATGAAAGCTTAAGGTTTTGTGAATTTTATTCAACAGAATATATGGATATAAAAATGATAAAAAATTAATTAATGGGAATCTAAAAACAGAAAATTTCCTGAACTGGTGGAAGTAATTACTCACATCTGGTCAATTCTCAGGGGTTCATCGATCCCACTTAACCATGGTCAAGCAGACTTGACATAGGGTTTACATCAAATATGACTGGCAGAAAAGTGCTAGCTAAAAAACTATATTTGGATCAACATAAAAAGCCTTTGAAATATGGTAGGCTTTACATATCAACTCATAAGTTGGTAGACATGTTTACTAATTTGGGAATTAGATCAGGAGCTTTATCAAGTTACCACCTTTATAAATCCAGAAAAGGCTGGCTCTAAGTAACAAATAGTCCATAAAGACAGTAGGTCAACAACTTATTTAAGATTACATCAAATGACATTAAGGGGTAAATAACCTCCTAAAAACCCAACTAGAACACCTCCGTAATCCTTGAGAGAAGGCAAGCCCTATAAGATTAACACCAGGTACCAAGGAATAGAACAGTTCCAGAAGAAAACAATTTACCAGAAGCTAGTTCATAAGGATTTAAATATGGTTGTTGCAATGGCTGATTGTAAAAGCCTGAAGCAGACTGTTGATTGAAATACATTTCCATGCCATTGTTCATCCCATATATTGGATCACGGTAGGGACAGAGAGAATCATAATGTAGAATAAATCCTTCTCTCCTTCTAAGAAGGCTGTATTGGAATAAAAACTGTTTCACATAGTCTGTTTTGCCATTGCAAACCTGCAAGGAAAAGATATAATCATTATATCACGATAACCAAAGAATGTTCTAATATAATTACTAGTAGTTATATTGGGATGATCAAAGAAATGGTCTACCTAATGAATCAGAATAAATATATTAGAGATGATTAACAGATATTTGCCGTTAACTTGATATATAGAATGGTAAATCAAGACAACCGAATAAACAAAAACAAGGAGTTTTAATTTCAAAACTGGAAAATATGAAAAAAAATGATCTACTAAACCATTATATGCATTTTAATTAGTCATACACATCATTTTGATCTTAAGCACCTTAAAAGTAGACTTTCAAAAAGGAATTACAGACTTACTCTATAATTTGCGGTTCTACATTGGGAGGGATTCCACTCATAGAGCAGCGAATGTGCATGACTGCATGATAGAACTGTCCATTCCTTCCGTGGATCTCAAGTTTTTTTGTCTTGAATTCCTGAAAGAGGGTATGTCTTATTATTGTATTCTGTTACTAGTGGAAAGATAAAAGCCCAATACAAAGGGACTAAAATGAAAATAAAATGCTTAATAACCTCCACCCTAGGGTCGGAATGCTTTATGTAAGATCTGTGGCACTGCAAAGTTACATATACAAAAAATCAGTGATGTTTAGGGTTTTATTGTTTTTTTTGCTTGACAAGTCATGGGTGAGGTTATGGATAGCCCCATAACAACTGTGAGGGCTACATTTCAATATTATCAAAACTTGGGTGAGGTTATGGGCACCATTTCAGTAAGGGTATAACGGTGGGGGGCTCAGAGCCTCTGGATGAACTCTTTGTTTACCAGGGCCCATCAGAGACTCGAGGGGATTAAACTATCATATCACACACAAATGAACCTGGGTCTTTTGCATGGAAGATAAACAATTGCAGATGCATCCATTACCTACACCACAGCCATTTGGTATCTTTGCAGATAAACTTCCTATGACCTTGAGGGTTTGTAGGTTTTACCAAAACAAATTATGATACAATTCAACCACAATGCATTCCAGGTTTTTTCTTTTAATTTCAATGTTATATAAAATTAAATCAATACAAAAGTTGAAGGATGCGTAGTTAACCATTGGAATGGATTATTTGACGGAAACACTGGCAAGACCCATTTGCATCTCATTAAGTTGTGGCCAATTGAAATGAATGTCGTTGTAAAATGGGTTTTGTGAAATATCAACACCATCCATGGGCAAAGTTGTGCCTGCTGAGGCTGGAAATCCATTTTGATCCAAAGCAGGCTGTTGCATCAATTGATCTTCCAAGTCTGTAAGTCCATCAGAATCACTTCTTAACAAGCCCTGAGGGAGCTGATCCAATGGATTTGCAGGAACAAGTGCAGAGGAAGGAGGACACCCATTATTATCTTCCTCAATAAAGTTATCAATAGATTTAGGTGGAGACACACCACCATCCTGGTTGCACTGTTCTGAACTATCCTCATTACCAAGCATGGCAAAGAAGTTGTTCATCCATTCCAAAATCAAACATTTCAACATTGAATATGTCATCCATGTTGTTAGCCCCAATGTTGGCTATTGCCCTCAAAAAGTTTGTTTTCAATGTCATCACCCTTCACAGACTGCAAATGGTGGCAACTGCAAAGGGAATCTCTTCTTGTTCATGTCCCACAAAGTGAGGGAAAATTCATGTTATCAGAGTTCAGGGTGGCCTCTGGCCCATGCACTCAAACCTCTTGGTTATTGAAGTTATTTTGAAACTGCATTTCCATTAGGAGACTACTCTGCAGACATTGTCTAAAATTGAAACCATGTTGATGTTAACAAATGATCAAAGTAGGGCAAATGGGTGTGAAGGACAGTAATGATAATATTGAAAGCCAAAAGCATGCATGAAAGAAGAAATAATAAAACAGTAGGATATCCTCCCAGACTGTGTAGACCTTATGTAAGGAAAATCACAGAATGGGAGGCTGCTTCTGTTATCTGTGACTTTTTTCTTTTTCCTTTTCTTCTTTCT